>JAQMYL010000011.1:21527086-21548868 GCA_030014365.1 Clarias pachynema | reverse complement strand
GCGTCAGGAAGGGCATCCGGCGTAAAACCTGTGCCAAGTTGTTGTGCGGACTGGATATTCCACTGTGGCGACCCCTTCGAAAATCAAGGGCAGCCGAAAGACCAAAAACAAGAGTCCGGTTATACAATCTAATGATGGCACTATATATAACACCGGATGCCCTTTCTGATGCAACCCTCCCATTTTATCCAGGCTTGGGTTTGGGCAGGAATTGAACCCAGGTCTACCACACAGCCGGTGAGAAAGCTACCACTGAGCAATTAAACTTAGTCGCCAGTCTTAGCAAATGATGGTTTCAAATTGAATCGGCCTCTGCGTTTTGGGCCCAGCACATTTTCGCTACACCACTCTACCACCTCACATAGGACTAGAGGCCACAGTCCCTGACTTAGGAAGTCTGTGCTTTATCCATTAGGCCTCTGGGGCCTACCTTACGTCATACGACTTGATATATAACAGTTAAATACACTAATAACTAATAACAAAAATAACTAAATTGTGTAATTAACTAATTAGAAAAGACTAGAAGTAAGCTTTGGTTATAGTAATATCTTTATTCTTTAAGGCTGAGTTTTAGCAGCTGCACTGATAGCTGTTTAGCACGCTACGCGCTAAAACTCCATTGCGAAGGTGGCGCTCTGCGCATTTCGTTTGCGACGCGCCATTATCTCACAGAAGAAGACAAATCCCCTCATTCCTATGGAGGGACAAAACGCTCTAAAGCATGCTACAGATTTGGACAGGATTACGTGGAAACGCGGGATTACAAACTCCTTAAATGTAAGGCAATCTGTTTAACAACAGTTCTTCTTCTCATTTGCGGATGCAACAATATGTTACATCAGCAGGCCATTAAAATGCAGCTGTTTGGAGAAAAAAAAAAAGAGCTCGCAGTCATACAAACGGATCTGTTCGAATGCGCATTTCGTACGCATTAATGAACAGCTTTACGGCTCGTGTTATTGTGATATTTTTTCCGGTTGGATTCCTTCTTTTACGTCTTTGAAACAAGTCAAACACTTCCTTTTATTTTACTGCTAGCTGTGGGTAGTATAGCTGAATAGTAAAGTGCGGTTTTTGTTTTTTTGTGGAGGAAATAAAACACTTTGCCCAGGAATCTGTAAAATATCCATTATACAATGATTGTCTATGAAGATGCTTATGATATGCTCGTTCTGGGGCACGGTGTAATCCGGCTTCTGGTGCTACATTATTGCCATAACAACACTATTTGTTTGTTGTTTGCTTATAAAATGAACTCAGTGGAGTTTAAGTAAGTATTTTAAAATGGCATTTGTGTTTGTGTGTGTGAGAAAGACACATCAACATTTCAGCATACTGTGATGTACAAATTGTTCAGTCCAACACTATCATTATAAAGCTTAGTTTTTGGTGTGTTTTTTTATTTATTTATTTTAAATAATATATGTGAATTATAAACAAATCACAAACTAACTGAGTAGATATTATATGAATTGATTTAAATAGCGGGCATTCTCAGGTTGCCGTTAGCATGTGGTGCAAATCTAAAGCACCATGTTAGGTGTAATGTATAAACCCAGCAGTAGAGGGCGCCCCACACTCACTATATTATTTTCTGTGGCTGCAGCCTGTTCTTGCCTCAAGGCTTTATGGTAATGTTTCATCTGAAGATTATTTCTTCATTCATCTCCATTACTCTAGTCTGGGTCGTGGTAGACCTCCCAGATCCTATTCTGAGAGCATTGAGTATGAGGTTGAAGCACACCCGATTGAACATGCTCACTCTATACATTACAAGAAGATCTTATATGAAATTCTTGAAGATCTTGTATGAAATTAATAATTTTGTGTATTGCGCTAAAGAAATGAGCGGCATGGTGGCTTAGTGGTTAGCACTGTCGCCTTGCACCTCCAGGATCCAGGTTTGATTCCTGCCTTGGGTCTGTGTGCATGGAGTTTGCATGTTGTCCCCATGCTTGGTGGGTTTCCTCAGTCCGAAGACATGCAGATTAGGCTTCATAGTCTCAGAATTTAGTATGGAGTTTTACGTTCAGAAAAATCAAAGTATTAATGGATCTATGCTTTGTGACTTCCTTTCCTTTCCTTTCTGGTCACTAACAATGGGGGTTACCAGCCATCGGCTTCCTGCTGTTGCGAGACAATGTTGGGTCTCAGGGTAGTACGGTGATTTGTGGTTTGTGTTTTCTAAATGGTGGGATCCACCAGTTGAGCACTGACACTGGTGCCTGGTTTATTATTTGGTTGTAATTTTTTTTGCAATTATTTGGTATGTGTGAAGAATTAAACATAACAGGGAGTGCAGTTAGAGGAACAATCTAGTACAATCTGAACTGTTTTATTCCTTTTACACAAACAGGAATTTACAACACATATTGAATGTGATGACATACTTGGTATCCATTTTTTTTGTTATGCTTAATGCAGTGAAACGTCTTGCACACACGTTAGTTGCATTAACATTGAATTCATAAATAACCCAATGATTTATGCAGTAAAGCCATGACTTCCTTGTTCCTAATGCTGTAAATTGTTAGCAAATCAATTAACACCTTCTGACCAATCAGGTTTACCAATCCCAAAGGACTACCGTGTGAGATATCGATGATAAAGCTTTTGATATGAATCGATACTCAATACCAAATGTGCTACCTTCACAGTCAGACTTCTTTTGTGCAAAACATAGTCGTGATCATGGCATACTATGTCTCATATTCACACGCAATCAGATCCAATATTAACCCAGAGTTTTATGCAAATATCTGACCAGATTTATGACCAGTTATAACTAGGTACTTATTATATAAGTAAGGCATTAGCATTGTTGTGATGTATTGGAAGAATTGCCTGTTTTATAGCTGCTACTGGATACAGAAGATTGCTAATTATATATATTTGGTCAGATGAAATGCAAATGGCAATGAAAGGGAAAGGACCGGAGAGACGTGAAAGAATCTCGTTTGTTACTGGGAGTCGTTGCTTTCCACTAAATTTGTGTTCCAAATCATGCAAAATATACAACCACTGATGGACCTTACGATTGTTGATTACATTTAACAGAAATGTATCTCATCAATTAAAGGTACAGTATACAGGTTAAAGGTATAACGGACTATACAAGAACCAATGCATAACCCTCAGTTCCTTAGCTATTTGTTTGGAGTTTATCTTAAAATTAGAGATAAGACACAGGGTTCAGTATTGTCATGACACTTTATATTGCTTTTAAGCAGGAAGGTTATGTGATCTGTTATGCATATTCCAAACCTAGATGCCAGGTTGGTCAAAAAACTGACATTTCAACAATATTGGATGACTTTGAAAATTAACTCCATTTTGTTGTATCATCAAGATACGTTTCTATCTTTGGACTTGTAGAAGTTTGTACTTGGATTTTTGAATGAGTGGTTTATATTCTTGGGTTGGCTCAGATTGATGTATTTGATCAGTTTATCATGAATATAAATTACATAATCCTATAATCTTATACTTAGCGATTTTATGTGATCTTGTTGCTGATTCTTGTTTTAATTGTACAAAAATAATCATTGGGGTCTTTACTCATTTCATCTTATTAATATTGACCTCCACTCATTAATTTTCTGTTTTTTTACTATTTAAAATGAGTAAAATCTTATTTAATTGCACATTGATTGAGAGCATTGATTCTCTCCCACACACACCCATGTGTGAATAGCCCCGTCCGTACGCACACACACTACGGCTCTGCCCATGAAGCGCTCCTGAAAGCTTGCAACAATACGACAGTTTATGCATTGAGCGGGTGGTTTTCCGAAAATGTTTTAGAACAACAGCGATAATTTTTGCTACAGAATTCTCTATGAAAATAATGAGCACACAGTCAATCCGTTGTTCACAGATGGAATTGTCATGTCTTTGTGATTTAGCGAGCATGTAAGGTGTCTAAGCTAATGTTTGATTACAGTTGGGTAGTTGAAGGTCAAAATGTAAAACATTTCTTATTGTGTAAAGTTAGCAATTGTGCATTGTAATTATTTCTGCTTAAACATACATTTATAAGATCAACCCCATCGCTTTCCATACGTTTAACACCGATATACTGAAATGTATGACGCATATGAGTTATGGCCCGGTTTTGTCTCTTTATACCAGCGTATCTCCACAGACCTATGAATGAATCTTAACCCTGCTAATGTAGTCCTGACATACCAAAGTCACGGGGTCAACACGCAATTTGGCCCTTCCTTAGGCAACTTTCCCATTTTATCCGGGCTTTGGATCAGCACTGCATCCAGTGGCTGGGGTTTGGGCGTTGTGTGGGAATTGAACCCAGGCCTTCCGCATGGTAGGCGTGAAACCTACAACTGAGCCACCCATGTACCAAAGTAATTAGCCAAATCCTGACTTGACATGCATGTTGAGTTCCAAAGTATTTCACTTTCAACTACTGGCTTTACATACAGGGTTAAGGTGTGCTTTGCTGCTTGCTAAATTATGCAAATCTGGACAAATGTTACGTACAGTAAGTAAAAGTATTGTCTTTGTCTCTGTTTGTCTAGTCCTCTATAATGAAAGGACTCTACTGTTATGTTTTTCCTGGAATAACACCAGTTAGAATTAGAGCGTTTTGACATTGGAGATCATTTGCAAGAACACTTGACCCCGAAGTCTGGTTCATTTTGATCAGTGAGGACTCAATCGTTCCAGGCTCGGGAAGCGTGTCTGAGTTTGCTTAAGAGTTAACAGCTTAAGTTCCTGGGTCATATCAACTAGGAGCGCCATAATTTCGCAAAATTGCGTGTGATCTTTCTTACTTGTTGTTGCTTGTGTATGTAAGACTAAATGCCCTGCTTCATGCATGTCATATGAACTACTACTGAAACCACCATGAAATTTTTTGGCCAGCGCTTCAAATTGCATTTAATGGTTTCATTTCAATTCAACTGAAAGACACTCTGATTATCTCAATATCTTTAACCTTTTCAACTTGTACCATTTTCTCTCTACTTCACTGATCTATTTAGTGATGACATATAAGGGGCGTTCAAGTCAGAGACTTTTGATTGTGCAGGATAGCAAAACACAGTTATGAGAGTAAATCCTACCTATATTGCTCTTTATACAAGAGTCAGTTCTGCCCGAACAATCTGATGGATGAGAGGCATTCCATGAGTCCTGACAATAGATGGTTACCGCACTGGGACGTTTAACCACGTCACAAGTGTTTTACAATCGATAATTACATTAACAATAGTATGCACACCCAGAAGGAATTTTTATGGTTGCTGGAGATTTTAATCACTCCAATATAAAAAGTGTACTTCCAAAATCCCACCAGAACACCTCTTGCTTTACTAGAGGGAACAGTACATTGGACCATGTCCGCACAAACATTGCAGAAGGCCTTCCTCTCTGATCACTTTTTTTTTTTACACACTTATCAGTCGTGTAAAAGTCAGTGAGGGTATGGCCAGAGTGAGCAATTTCCTCATTACAACAGCAGTTCCAAGACGCTGACTGGAACAGGTTTGCCTCACAGGCCACCACCACCACGAGCTTGCACGCAAATTTAAACATGTACACATCTTCTGTCCTGGACCATATCACCTCATGCTTAGACAAGGCCACTCTCTCTAAACTTGTAAAAAGCTTTCCCAATCAGAAGCCATGGTTGAACTCCATGAGACGCCATAAAATGAGGTACGTCTCCTTCTGAAAGCGAGAGACACTTCCTTTAAATCCGGTGAGGCGGAGGCCTATAGCACAAACAGGGCTGACCTGAAACCTCAAGTAAAACATTTATATCCTCATAGAAGACCACCTTCCAACTCTGACATCAGATGCATGTGGAAGGGCATACAATCCAGCACTGATTACAAACCAGCCACACATACTGCCGACCAACATTGCCTTGATTCCTGATGAGGCAGCATGGCAAGAATTATGACGTTCCCATGTTGACCATCCCCTCTCATTCCTCACATTAGATGTACACAGCAATATATTTATCTTCAACCTGTCACTGGCCCAGAATACTGTTCTCACATGCGTGAAGACATCTAACAATTATATCGGTGCCTTCTACTGCATTGTGCTTGAATGACTTGCACTAACACCCATTATAATGAATTCCTTTGAAAAACTGGTCTTGAGACAGCAATCCTACCATCAACGCTAGACCCCAACCATTTTGCCTACTGCCAGAACAGGCCAACAGATGATGCCATTTCTGCTGCATTTCATTCAGCTCTTTCCTATCTGGACAACATGACGACCACATGTGTAAGAATGCTGTTAATTGAATTTTAGCTCTGCTTTTAATAAATTCATACCCATTACGCTAAGCATTACCAAGCTCCAGGGCCTGGATGCCAACACTTCCATTTGCAGCTCGATCCTGGTCACTGACAGACCTCCGTCTGTTTGGTTGGGCAATCACATGTCCTCTACCCTCATTCTGAATGGTGGCGTTCCACAGGGCTGTGAGCTGAGTCCGTTGCTCTACGCCCTGTTTATCCATGACTGTGTGTCTCTCCATAACTCCAACATGATTATCAAGTATGCAGATGATACCACGGTGGTAGGTCACATCACCAACAGTGATGAGTCAGCCGATAGGGAGGAGATTCACAGCCTATCAAACTGGTCTTCCTCCTACAACCTCATCCTTAACGCCAAGAAAACCAAAGAGCTCATTGCGGATTTCCGGAAATCAATAATCAATGGACACACTCACACGTTTCTGTCCCTGGCTTCCAGTTCCTTGGTATCCACATCTCTGAGGATCTGTCCTGGCACCATGACAATTTACGTCTTTCTAGTAGGAAAAGCGCTACAGTGTCTTTTCTTCCTGGGGAGACTGAAGGAACTTAATCTACCACCGTCTGGTATGGCAGCCCCATGGTGTCAGAAAGGAACGCCCTGCAGGAGGACACCTCACTACCAGCCTTAGAACAGCTTCCCCACAGCATATGTCTTCGCAGAGCACACAGCGCTATCACAGACTCCTCTCACCAAAGTCACAAACTTTTGACCTCCTTCCTTCCAAAAGAAGGAACAGGAATATTCAAACCATAACTATTCCTCCATGAATGTGCCTTTCCTTTAATTGAAAAAAGGCCTGGTTTGATCACCAAAAGCGTCCTGTTTTTGCAGGACAAATGCACAAACTCATGCTGCCCACAGCACCACTTGCACAGTACAGGAACTCATCTGGAAGCATTGTGGATATTTCAAGAGCTGGTATCTGATTACAAAATGAAGTGATTATACTTGTGTTTGTTTTGCTATGTAGCAACTTGATGCATCAACCTAGTAAATTCTCAAACTCTTTGTGAGAAAGCTCCAAATTGAAATTCTTGACTATGCTATCTGTTTTCACCCAAATGAGGATGGGTTCCCTGTTGAGTCTGGTTCCTCTCAAGGTTTCTTTCTACTGCCATCTCAGGGACTTTTTCCTTGCAACTGTCGCCGTCCTCTTCGGCTTGCTCATCAGGAACAATCTTTTAATTTTGATTCATTCACATTTCATACAAACTTAAATAATTCTTTTGATTGTGTAAAGCTGCTTTGCGACAATGTCAATTGTTAAAAGCGCTATACAAATAAAATTAAAATTGAATTGATGGTTCTTACACTTTCAACTCATGACATCACATGATATAAGCACCTACAAATTGGCAATGCATTAGCAACGAAATAGTATGACACATTTACAATGTCCTTATGATTATGATGTAATCATCTACAAATTTTGTGGAACTATCACAAACTGTCTACAGATTTGGCAAGAGTAGAACCAACTACCACACCCTGGATCCCCCTGTTTTGTATATCTGTGACCTGCATATGAGGAGAAAGAACCTCATATGCAGTTTTCTCACCATCACCATGACACCTTCTGTTTAGTACAAGTGGTTTTCAAGTCAAATCAGAACTTTTGATTGTGCAGAATAACAGAACACAGTTATGAGTGTCTAAATTAAAAATGTTCAAGCATTGATTTCCTACGAACTTGAAATTGGCCGGTTCAGGATCAAATTCAGAAACGCCGAAAACGGGGTCTAGCTAGCATTGGGTTTGGACGTATCGTTTTTATTACAGACATATGTCCAAATATGTTACCAGCAGAAAAACTAAAAGATTTTAGCAAAATTAACAATAAGCGTGTCACAGCCAGGTGCAATACTTGGGTTATACTGCTTTAGGAGATCATCAGCAAGATCATGATAAGCAAGAGTTCATGAGTTCCTTTGACCTTTTTTTGGAGAGGATGTGGGCTGCTATATTAAGAATTTGCTGATACTCATGCGTGGTTAACGTCTTATTTTGGATAACGTTCTGAAACGCAAATACGCAGCTTTATAAATACTTTGTACTTTGAAATTGCACCATTGTGTTGGGTCATACCAATGTCCCTGAGTATAGCTTTTGGTTTCACACAGTAGCTATCAATTTCTAGGTAGCAATCTGTAACCGTCTTGCATATTAATTAATGGTAAAAACCTAACACACAATTTGAGTTTAATCAGGAGAAAGGAAGTTTCTGTTCAGTTCAAGTATTCACAGACTTCTATATTGCTAAACTGTCTTGCTGAGTGTAGCTGAGCGAATGAATAAGTCGGCGACAACAGTTTATTTGTAAGAAGAAGAAAAAAGAAACCAAAAAAAACCAAAACAAATGGGTATGCTAAAAATAGGCTAAATTTTAACAAACATTTTATTAAATGATTCTTAGTATTGATAATTAAAGTACATTTCTGCTGACATTTTTTGAAGTACAATTAAGCCTGTAAAGAATTAAGTTAGATCAATAATTGATCACAGAACACAGCATTTATTATTTTTAATTCCAATGTTTTTTTTTCTTACAATAGAAACTTGGTTTGAAGCCATGCTTAAGCACAGACGTGAATCTTTATTTACTATCCTGGGCCTCTTTTCATTTTAGTCATAAAACAGATGTTCACAAAACCTTTTTTCCCCCCACTATGCATCAAGTTTGAGCCCAAATTCAGCTCTCAATCTGTTAGCACCACCACTGGATCTACACACCATTCCATGAAAATGGCTGCAGTGTTGTGTTCCTTTTTTTTTTTTTCCCTCTCTCTGCTCTTCCTTCTTCGTGAAGACCAGCAGAGCTCCAACTGAGCATGCCCAGAGAGCGCCATGTCAATGCTTTCTACAGAGAGTTGGTCATGTGACCTGAGAAGGGACGGTGCTTGTGCGGGGAAGCTAGACTTTAGTCAGTGGAGCTTTACTCTCGCCCTCTTCCTCCTCTTCCCCCATCAATGGAGACCCACATGCTATGTCAGGTACTGCCATGTTGCTGGGGGGCTCAACATAAAATAGTAGGATTATTAGCTTCTCTGTTTTGCTGCCTGTCTTTTGGGAAAGCCATTGCCAGATATAAGACTGATCATTTATTTGATTCCCGAAAAAAGAAAAGAAAAAAAATAGGCCAAGGTCTATCTCAGGTTGCTTTATGTCTATCTCTGTCTGTCTTTTTTATTGCAACTTCTCATTTGTCAATGTGATTTATTATTATTATTATTTTTTTTTTAGATTTCTGTTCGATTATAGGTGACCATCAGCTGATGTGTGTGTGGGGTTGCAGAAGCTGATCAGAAGGCCTTCCTGACTTGAGTTGTTGGACAGAGGCTGTTTGCAAGCTCTACCAGAAATTCTCTTGTGTTTCCTGTGTCCCTGCTAGAAAAGGAACAAGAGGTTTTCATGGTGGTTTCTTGTGCTGGGCAAAGGAGCAGTGTGAGTGTCAGCTGTGAGATCTGTAGATCATATTTACCAGGCATATTTTCTGCAGCTATGAGGAAAGGAAAAATCTGGCACTGCCGTGGCACTTGTTTTCCCTCTGCAGGCTTCTAGTGAAGGTGTGGACCGAAAGCAGGCTCGTTCACATTGCCTTTGTTGTTCCTTGAAACCAATTATTCGATTCGTTCAAACCACGTTTTAAGACTTGGAGAGCTGTGTAGTCTACAAAACATAGATAGACAGATAGATTTTTGCTGAATATGTTGTGGTTGATTATTATCCCTGAATTTTGTGCAGCCTTTTGCATTGAATCTTGAGTTCAGTTGAAGCTCAGAGTTGAAGGTTATGCTGATAAGGTCTTCGGCTCGCTCTTGCATGCATGGACAGGTCTGTGTTCGTTTATTTCTTTTTTTTTTTTAGTAAGTTGGGTGTTGCATGTTGTACATGATTACGTCGCTGTGGTTCCTTTATAGGAGAAGGCTTATTGAGGTGTCGAACAGTGCCGTTTCTCCTCTCGCTGCTAGTTCTCTCTCAGTTGCTCTCCCCTGCCGTATCCCTTTGTGACTCTGTGTCTGTCTCTCTTGCCATACAGCCAGTATCAAGCAGGGGGATTCGTGTGTGGAATGGTAGGCATGAAACTGAAGATTCAGCCTTTTTTCTTCAGACAAACGTGACCCCGGGTAGCACTTTCACTACAGAGACGTAACGAAACACCTCATGAGGACTTGTGGCTCTGATTCAGAGTAGCGCTTTGCCTGGCAAGCTGACATGAATTCAAAATGGCTAGTGGGGAGGTAGGGGTGAGGGGGGTGTGTGTCCTGAGCATGCTCCATTGGTGAGCTTAGTCATAGAGTGTTGGAGTAAAAGAAGAAACAAAAAAACAAAGCAATTGGGAAGATTGGTAATGATCTAGAGTGATCATGGCCTGCATGGTTTTCATGTTGAAATGATTTTGGAAAACAAAATTTTCTTTTTATTTCTATAGTATAAACAGGATTAGAAGAATATACTATATTAAAACCACTTCTCTGATTGGCTTGAAGTTAATCCTGCTTTACCCTACACAGGTTCTAAAAAGGATTTAAAAAAAAAAAAAGCATATTATTAATATCTTGACAAGCAGTTAGTTTAATACCACTGAGTAGAAGTAATACAGATCAGGAGATCCATTTAGATATACTAGAGATATACCAGAAAAACAGCCCTGCCCTCCTCAGGCTCAGCAGAGATAAAGAACTCTGGTGGGTAGACCAGATGAGATTAAGGATACCTCACACTCTTGGTTCTGCTTGCTGGTGTTGGACATCACATTCCTTTTGCCTTATCATACATCTGCTGTATATTTCTTTGCCAGCAAAATAAAATGGCAGCTTGCATTCATTGGTGACCTCCTTTAAGAAGAATAACAACAAAAAAAAAAAATTGAAATTTGAACTGACTGAGCATGCTCAGTTGGAGCTTTAGCAAAGCTGGCCAACAGAGGGAGCTGCTAGGTCACATGACCAGCAAGCTGGGTGAATGTCTGCATACAGGAGGAGGTGGGGAAAAAAAAAAAGAAGAACAATCTGTTTCGAAGCTCTCGCGCAGACTTAATGGAGGCCCTCGGTAGAAAGCAGGTATGATGCTGCTGGAAGAGGAACCTTAGCAAAGGAACAGGACCTCAAGCCTGAATCATTGCTGGCTCTGAGTATTTGTGGGTTTTAGGCTGTGCTTTTTTTTTTTTCCACCATCTGCCTTTTATCCCTCCATTCATGTACAGACAGACCATTGAGAGTGCAAACTGGAGGGGGAGCTCTCTTGTGACAGATTGAGTCATGCGCTGGTCTGGTCCATGGATTGAAGTAGAAAGGTGGCTCTCAGAGCTCAAAGCTAAACGTAGTTGCCTTTAATCCTGGTACAGTAGGAGTAGTCAGACGGAATGGTTCGGCTTAAATGTTGGTGGCTTGGGAACGTGCAAACGGAGAACCCCGTCCAGTCTGGTTTCATGGGTGCTTAATTAGTTTCTGTTAATTTAGGGTTCTGGCTTAAATGAAAAGGAAAAAAAAAAGTTGACCGGTCTTGTGTCTGAAGTCTTCGCTTAGAATGCATGCTTCTGCTTGAGAATGTTCTTCTTTGTTGTTTCATCTGGTCTTTTTACCCCTATGAGTCAGGATTACCGCAAGAATGTTGGATAAGAGGAACAAAATGGTTGCAGATATGCCATGCTGTTTGCAGGAAGATAATTGATTCGTGCAGGTTTGGGCCTGTTAAACTAGCCAGGCCAAACTGAAAGAATGGCACACAGACAGACACATGCATACAGAAAAAAAATGAATGCTGGTTATCCTAATTAGTCTGCTCAGGGGTGTTGTGCAATTTGTTGGAGGAACCGTTGAGATGTGTAGAGGAAGCAGAGGCCCTGGTGTCATGGAAGGCAGTGAAGGTTGTTTTTTGCATCAGTACTGTAGACATGTCTTTGTTTAAAACGTGGCCTTAGTGACAATGTGTTTCAGCATCCTAAGCATGTGGTGATTTACAGCTTAGAAAGATGTCTCATTGTGATCTCGTCTTAGCTTTTGGAAAAATGACCGATTGAGTGTGCTGAAGGTTGTTGGATAATCTCATGATTTATACTGTACGACATATTTTTCATTATTCTATATATGCCAGGTCTACATGTTTTTTTGTTTGTTTTGTTTTTTTATTCTATTGTGTTACATATGCTGGTGATGTTGATGAGAGTTGTATTTTGCAATTATTCGATTTAAACAATTCTTCATTAGGACATGCGGAGTAAAGAAACAGACATATTGCAGAATGTTCTTTATTTATTCAACAGAGTTTATAAAAAAATGTTTCATGTAAATAACAAATATGGCGTGTGTTGCTCCAGCATTTGAAACTTGAGCTGTTTTATTTCATGCCATGTATTTTTGGAGCAGCAGCATTGCAAATTCTCTCGTGAATCAGCCAAGGAAGAACGCTAATACCAAACAGGCAGGTCAAGTATTTCCTACATGTGGAGTAGTTCCTAACCCAGACAATTAGCCCAATTTGTATAGCTAAGAATGTTTTTTTCTTTTCTTTTTTTTTTCCCTTTCGCCAAAATCCCTATTGACACAATAAGGAGTCAGTCTTATTTGATGGATCATCCTTCATTTGCACAAATCCTACCCGTATGTTCCTTCTGCCATAGAAATCTTCACTGTATCAGTAAACAAGCTGGTTACGAAATGGCGGTTGGGAGCCGAGGCCATTCCCTCTCTCTCTTTCTCTCTCGTCCTCTGTCGTAGATGGTCTCTCTCTTTGTCCTGTAGGGGGAGGACTTGGGAAGAAGAACAGCACTACTTCAAGGCAATGCTGTTCAGATATTAATAAAAACCAAGCTTCATGCTCCAAGCTTTTATTTTCTCTCTTACTTATGTAATTTGAAATACAATGCTAAAATACACTGAGAGAAGTCAGCTGTTCATGCTGTAGAGAGACATGCTCATCCCCAGTGTTTTGGACTGGGGTCTCATCTTGGAGCTGCATTGAGGTCATAGTATAAGCAATAGGAATGTGCTGATAAGGATATAATTGTGGATTTAAGGTCAGGTTTGAGCCTGCTATACCGGAAATGCCAATGAATAAAACTGCGGTGCAACAGACTAACGGGTTCTTGGTGCAAAACGGAGCAAACATCAGGGTTAAGATGTATGTTGTGAGACAGAAGTTTGGAAGTGCTGCGACTTGATGTCAGATTCTCCGGTTCTAGACATGTCGCCTCTAGATGTCTTTTGAACATATGACTAGTTTTAAAAAAAAATTGCAGGGTTGCTTTAACCAACAGGATTTTTGTTATGGCTGGTTGTGTGGTAAAGGATCATGTTTGACTGGTTCTCCGTTTTGAAAATGTCATTAGCTTTGTCATCAAGATCGATGTTGTTTTTGTCCGAATGCCCAAATTGGTGTCTGCCAGGTTATTGCTTATGAAAAAGTTAGCAATTAAATGTACTGTGACACTGAGATTGAGTTTATTTAATAACACGTGCCATTTAAGGAATGTTGTATGCTGACACCAGAGCAGATTTTTTTCTGAATGCTGGAAATTCCATGCATTGTACGACTACGTACAGCTTTATTTAGCCTATTATTTCCTTTAGTATTATTTACTTTATCCTAAAAGCTTGTTTGGAAGCTTGACAGCCATATGTGTTCTTAGTTTTATAGAAAACCCCAGAACATCACTTACCTGACAAGGCTTTTATATTATATATATATATAGAAAAGAGCATTTTTTGGGGATTGCCAGTATGAAAAGTGTCCACAGGTAATAGTGGAATATTTAAATAAATATCAGATCAGACAGGACATAGAGACTATTACAGATCATATACAATGTAATCCTTCCAAGCGTGTCCATAAAAATCTCTCACATTACTGATTCGAAAAGGGATTAAAGTCTTAGAGATATTCTGGCGATAGTGAGATTACATCTCCCCCTGTTTAACCAGTCTAGTCTTAATTGAACGGTCACTGTGGATCTTTTAACCGTTTTTTATTGTTCTGTCTTTAAATAGGAAGAAAGCAGGTTTTTATTTTATTTTATACAGGATATTGTATGTGCAATGGAGAATGGGAAGCCAATAATGTTCCTAGATAAATTCAGATGCTTTTCGAATCAATAGTATTAAATCAAACCAGCTCTGGAGTATTAATGTTTCACATGGTTTACAAGGATTGCTTTTCAGGCCTTTTTTAGATATATATAACTTAATATAATATATAATTTATATCAGTTTATTTCTGATATGGGGTAATTCATAGGGCCTTTAGTGAAAGCAGTATTACGGCTCAAAGAGAAACAGAGATAGAGAGCTTTATGCAAAAATAAAGTTCTGGACCTTGTGGGGAAACGATGAAGTACCCAGAAAACACTGTTTAGAAGTCTTGATTAAACAGGAAGGATATCAAGACCACACTAGGAGCTGGAGTGTTTTTACTCCTTTTGGAGGATCTGATGCACCATTGCTCTGAAATGCCTGATGGTTCACATCACAGCTCGACAGCTTTCCCTATCATTGTTTTTTGGTTTTGATGGACCAGAACCTCTCAGGTTTGGTTGGATGTTGGGGGGGACTCTTATTATGAAGTGGCTCCCCTTGTGGTGAGAGAGGGAAACAGAAAGAAGGACCGACCTTTGTTGAGAGAGCAGCTCCAACGAACGGCAGCCATTTTCTGTGTCCTGTGGAAGGCAGCCAGCGTGGCTGCCAATCAGATGAGGAGCTTCTGGGGAGCAAAGGCATGGCTGGGGGAGGGGCAGACAGGAGAAAAGCCTGGATTTTTGCTGTAATTACTGCACCTCCTGACCTCCCTCTTCCTTTTGAACATGGCTGCTGAAAATCACTACAGTAGATGTTGAAGGCTGGCAAGTGAGTGAGTGAATGAGAGTGTGCAAGGAGTGCTTGTATAAGTCTAGTTGCATTGCAGTTGCCTCAGTAGATGGAGCTGCTCGACTGCTTCTGTCATTCACAAGCAAGTTTAAGCACTTGCTTAGTGATTCTCAGGTTTACCGTAGATTTTTGCTCATTATTGATCTTGTTGATGTTGACAATCTTTTTGTTTCTGTTTGCAGAGTCCACGCATTCCCTCTTTGCTCAATGGTCCTGGATTGATCCATGAACTCAGACAAGGACAGATATAGGCTCCTCGTGCCATTTCGACTGCCATCCTACAGGGAACAAGCCCTGCTCTGCGTTGAGCAAAATCATTTCTGAGGCATGACACACCAGACTGCTTTTCATCTTGTGTGTTGTGTGCATTAGATTTCATTGCTTTATAAAGTTGTTTGGGCATGGCACGTTCTGTGTCACGGCATCCCAGCAGGACACCGTTTGTGTTATTCAGATCTTTGTTCATGGGTATCTACTGTATGCCTTTTGCCTGTACGTCTTTAGCTTTCTCTTTTGTCAAGAGATATTGACACTGAGGCATCAGGAGGTTCACTGCTGTTAACTGGAAAGGACAAACGTTGCAGTCGAAGGCCTTGTGGGAGAAAAAGGAGCGATGTGTTGTAGTAGTGCTGGTTTTGTCATTTGTGCATTCAAAACTTTGGGCAGGAACCAAACCAGTACTGGAGATGAGGCACTTCCTCAGTGCAGGGTTGGCTGAGCAGCTGGGACTCTCTCTAGAGTAATTGGGCTAGAGGCCAAATGCAATTATTCAAAATAGCAGGGGCAACAAAAAAGAGGGAGAGAATATAAGGAAGGTATGATGAAAGCAAGATATTGGGTCTGAGGAGATCTGGTTTTATCAGCAGGTCTTCACTCTTTCTATTCGCTCATGTCGCTGTAGGAAACACATAAATAATCAGGACTAATCATGCATCCGCAAAATATTTTTTTTCTTTCATTCATTTTTTTAAAAACCCAATTACATTGCATGGAATTGGGACTGATGCGTTTGATTAACTCTCTCGGGCTGTGCAACTCTCTCGTGATCATTTGCATTCGGTGTGTTTCTTAACAACACAGCTGTAGAAGGATTCGCTATTCCAATAGAGTCTTTGCCATCCAATCAAGGCCCCTGTTGTGTTGTTAAGAGACGCATTCCCAAAGGACGAGAGAGTGACTTTGTGTTTTTTCCCTTCTCGATCTCATGCAGACTTCATAAAATATGAGACTTTAGAAATATATATGATGAGCTAATCAGACAGTTCGTGGTGGTTCATCCTTTTCCTCAGGAGCTCGGGCATTCAGTTTGAGCATCTTGCATTGAAATTGCAGCATTTGCAGCCCACTATGTGGCATGACGGATAAATTTGATATCATGTAGATTGTTAAGAGAGGACCTACAAAAGACTGCAGCTATAATAGGCCTCTTTTTTTTTTTTTTTTAAAGATAATTGAGTGTATTTTGTCAGTCTTGCACCATTTTTATCTTAATTATGTTTTTTTTTTCAGCCTGCTGGTTTGGTCAAAGGGATCACAGGGAAGACTGAACCGATGAAGACTGAGAGTATGAAAGACTCGCAGAACGAAGCAGAAGAAGGTGACTTCATTTTGAATTAATTGTGTAATATGATGATTATTTGATCTGTGTCTTGTGTAACATTCTGTTTCGTCGAATTAGGGCTTGAGGAGCCCTCGATCAGGCGAGCAGAACCTTCCAAAACAGCAGAAGAGCTGAATGGGACCTTTAAGAGCACCGAAGCTGACAAAACTCAGCCGGACCTTGATGTCCAAAAGTCGTCCAACCAATCGCATGCCATGGAGAACGGACTCTCAGAAACCGATCCTCCTCACGGCTCCACCGTGGGCAGTAATGGATATATTCTCAGTCAGGCCCAGGACGAATCGCCGGCTTCCCAACACAGGACTAACTGCTCCCCTAAGGGAGCTTCTCCCCTAGGGTACGCAACTAAAACACTCCCTCTTTCAGCTACATCCCAAACCCAGGGCCAGGGTGCTTTAAGGACTAGTACAAGCACAGGACCCTGTCTGGCAGAGGGGTATTTGGAAAACGAGACTAAAAATGGCACTGCTGCAAACACGCCTCCACGTGTGACAGTACACAGAGCACGCAAGACCATGTCCAGGCCAGCCTCGAATCACGCACTAAAGGTAAAGTATGGTTCAACTAACAACTTGAAACTTAACACATGGGGTAGATAAAGAGTCAGAAAGCAAATGTAGAAAAGAAAAATATTCAGAAGTATTATGAACCGAAGATTTGTAAAACGTAAAACAAATTGGGTTGAATAAATATTGTTTTTCTTTTTCCTTCTATAATTTTATTCAGAAACGATCACATTTAATAGATTCATTACATGTCAACTTTAATTATATAAGCAGTCCAGTATGTCAGAATATTTTCTACGATCATTCGAAAAAGGATTTGCAATGTAGAAATCTGCAACTGATGAAAATTATGTTAATTTATGTAGCAAATACTTGTTCCTTTAGTATGAATTACTGAATCAATGCAGCGCGGCAGTGCTGAGGCACGAGTGAAGACCAGGTTGCTTTGATAGCAGCCGTCATCTCGTCTGTATTATTAGGTCAGGTGTTTCTTATCTTCCTCTTGACAATACCCCATAGATTCCCTGAGAATAACCAGGGTTTAATTTGATCTTATCTTATTCAACCTCCCATACATAATGTATAGAGACTCAATAAAGAAATTCAATCTTGGCCGGAAGTAAACATCTGGTGAGTGCACATCACTAGTACGTTTAGCTTGTGCTAAGCCTACTACATAATGCACAAATCAATGTGATTTAAAAAGTTATTTTCACTTGTGTTTTACCTAGTTATCTTTTGAAGAGTTATATATAGCTACTACAGTGTCTCCGGACTGCGCACACCCAGAAACAACGACAATAGCAGTCATAACATGTCCAACCTACAAGTGACGCGAGAGAATTGCTAGTGTAAACACAGTGCTATTTCACAGCCGTCTGGTTTTTCCAGAGGTAAAATGATGCATTTGATCTCTATAGATTTTAAACAGGGAAATAAAAGAGCCAAGCGTGGTGAAAAGTGAGAGTGTGGACCGATCAGAAGCTCAACCGCCTGTGCAGGCTCCTCCCACTCAGAACCAGCTACCTCAGAAGCAAACTGATGCCACACCAGCACCAATCGCCACACCAGCCAAGCCACACACAGGTTGCGTATTAATCTGCCATATCCTTGTCTTTTTTTGAAAACCGCATTGTCCTAGTGAGCTCTGGAAATATTGGCACCTTTCTTGAAAATGAACATATATTTATATACCATTAAATACCATGTGATATTTTTGAGCGTATTCATTTGCACAGTTTTTGTTTTTTTTCTGGACAATTAAAGAAAGTATTCTGAAATTTTAAAATGACCACCACCGTTAATATTTCGTGAAGGCCTGGATAGAATAACAGCACTGAGTCACTCCCTGTAATAGATCTTGGACCACTCTTGCACACACATCATTTGAATGTGAGCTCTCATTTTCAGTGCAGTGAATATAAAAAGTCTACCACCCCGTATAAAATGGAGGATATTTGCGGTGAGATAAACCATGTGACATATTTTTCTGCCTTAATGTTATACAGCAGCCAAATATAAAAGTAGAGTTGTTTAAGGGAGAGAAAAAAAAGCAATAACCTGAGTGCGCAAGTATGGATGCCCATTTATAATGCAGCATATGACACAGCATGGAATTAACCAAACGCATTAAATATTCAAAAGGCATTCTCGTATACCTATACTCAATCAAATGAGTTTCTCAATAGCAGAAATGTGAGGTTGTATAGAAGGTATGTGTGTTAGTATGTATTAGGAGGAAGCACCTGTTGTACCACTATGGTAGATATGCTGTGATACAGTGGTGGGTGTGACTTGACAAGACTCGTGTAATTCTAATCAGCCCTAAAGAAAGTTTCGCTCTTACTGGTGTCTTCTTGCTTTCATCATGGTCCAAAAATCCCTTACAAAAACATGTCCAGGATCAGAGACATGGATCAGGAGAGGGGTACAAATGAATTTTGAAAACAGATATACAAGACATGATGAAGGCCATCAACAAGGAGTGGAGACAATGAGTCTCCCCTGTGATATTCCCAAGAGCTGAATGTCCCTCAAAAAATGTCCCAAGGATAAATGAAAAAAAAATAATCGGAGAGTGAAAAACTGCCAAGAGTGTCTGGCAAATACTGCGCACTGTGAATGAACACTTTATCCAGAGTGAAGCATGGTGGTGGCAGCATCATGCTATGGTTTTGCTCCTGTTTAGCTGGAACTGGGGTTTGACCAAGGGGAATCACGGACAGCTCTATTTAATCAAGATTAGATTTCTATAAAAATTTGATAGATCTACATAGATATCCATCATCTATTATGAAAATGCAGTGTTCTCCGTTATCCTTACTTAGATGGTGTATGCCCATGCCTTCTCTTAGAAGAGTTTTAGACTTTCTATAGAACATGCTACAGAACGTTTACGGAGGTGACTGCGTTGACGAACAATGTGCACTGATGGTTGAAGAAGTTTAAAGAAGGGGAAAGCAGCACTGTAGACAAACCACACAGTGAAAGACAATCAACTGTGACGGAGGGGATTTTCAAAGAGGATTTGAGAGTTGGGTTTAACAATGGTGCAACCTCATGGCTTGTATAGAGGAAAGGTTACTCTTTACGCTCACAGTTTGGACAACTTATGTCACTTAAAAGTTGTTCCCACTTTTGCATTACTTTCAGTACAGCCTTCACATTTCCCCACATATTAAGTAAATGTCCCTGAAGGGTGCCAGAACTAATAGAGCTAGCTGTACTCTGGTGGAAAAATGCACTGTAAATAAATTAAACTGGCCTAAAAGTGGTGGGTGTTGGCATGAAAAAAGCTAAACTGGTTTATATGCCTTTGATGATGTGTTGGTATTTGACTGCAGACTTTTTCTTACTCAATAGTGTCTGTGTTGCGAAAGAAGAAGAGAAAGATGGGAACGTACAGCCTTGTTCCCAAGAAGAAGACCAAAGTGCTAAAGCAGCGCACAGTGCTGGAGATGTTCCAGCGTGTGCCCCAGTCTCCACCCACTCCTCAGGTCAGCATTCCCGACATGCCAGCTTTACATAGAACCTTGACGCATCTTGAAGCTCTGATTATTCTTGGTCGCTGTTTCACCTGCGGGTTTAGCCGGGGCGGTTCACGTGTAAAGTCATGAGAATTCAGTTCAGTCTTGGCCCTTGCTTGTGCTTTGTTTTTTAGTTCAAGTTGTTGATCGATGTGGACAGGGGATGTTTCTGAGCTCTCATGGACTTGCGGGTATGTTCAACAGGTCTCGCCGGAATCCGTTGCTCCGCAGCAGCCAAAAGAGACCGTGCAGGTGAACGGGGATCGAACAGAGAACGAGTCCGACGAATCCGAGTCGGATGATGATTCCGAAGATGAAGAAGAGGCGACTGGAAAAGAAATGGCTGAAGCATCTCAAGAGGACAGCAGATTACCTTCAGTGCAACAGGTGTGGATGTTTTTCCTTATCATTCCTCACCGGCGATTACTTGGTAATAAATATAAATTAGGTTATGAATGTAGAGACGGGCAGAATGTATTTCACTGGAATTTGAATGAAATCTTTTAACCTTTTCTCACTTGGCACTTATTTCAGCCTGACAAAACCAGTTATTGCCAAACCGAGGCACAGTATAAAATGTCTGTAAAAAAGTCCGCAAATAGTGGACTTTCTTAAACACATTTGTTTGTTGTTTATGTATGATTTAGCTTGGAGAGGAGCACGAGTCTGAAGAGAGTGCAGAAGAGGAAGGGGATGAAGAACAAGATGAGTCAGATTTGGTGAGAGCCCCAGACATTCTTTTATCTGAAGATCTAAAGTTTTTCTTTTGAACCAGTCGAGCAGTTTCCACTCTCTACAAGCTTTCCTGTCAGTATAGAACTCACTATAGAATTTGTTAAAGTGTTAGTCTCATTTTTGTCTGTTTATATGTTATTAAAACCTAGTCTGTGACTAGTCATGATTTTATTAAGGGCACATCGGGAGTTAAAATGCAGTCTTATGATGTTAGTTAAGGATTAGGCCAGAATTTGTTTTAAATTAATTTCATCTGCTTCAGAGTTCTGAATCCAGCTTGAAGAAGAAGGCGAAAAAGAAGGCGAAGGCAGATAGCCCTTGGCTCCGGCCTGCCAGAAAACGTAAAAAGAAGCTGAAGGCAAAGTCCACAGAAATTTCAGGTACTGTAGAATCTGTATGTATGTGTTAAGGGTCAAAAGTTACCTAATTACTTTAATGGTGTCCATCTGTGTGTCACATGATGTCAGTATAAATACAACTGTTCTGGGAAGGCTCCAGAATTTGTTACGTTCCAAAACAAACATCATCAGGAACATGTAGAGCAAAGTTCAGTTGAGGCTTAGTTATTAAAAATACTGTGTTCCAAATTTTTACCATCTCTCAGAGCACAACCAAATCCGGTACTGAAAATACAAAGAATATGGCATAAGCGCACCTACAGTGGGGGAAATAAGTATTTGATCCCCTGCAGATTTTCTAAGTTTGCCCGCTTACAAAGAAATGAAGGGTT
>JAQMYL010000011.1:21425169-21440509 GCA_030014365.1 Clarias pachynema | reverse complement strand
ATGTCATTTTCCAAGCACACACACACACACACACACACACACACACACACACACACACACACACACACACACACATCGAGTCTTAGAAACACTTGAACACTCTAGGGTGATATATTGCCTGACATTTAAAGGAAGATAATCTAATTCCCTCCTCAGCACAAGTGTCCGCCGACAAGCCCATTTTGCATTCAGTAACAATCAGGACACTATAGAGGAACTTTTCATATAGTTGTACTGTGTGCACACATATATATTAACTGGCTTTGTTTTTAAGAGAGGATCTACATTTATGTGCAATTTAAAATAATAAAGAGAAAAAGAAAAAAAAACATTTTGAAGTACTGTAACACATGCCAGGATGGCAGGGGGAAAAAGAAGAAAAAAGTGGTCCCTTGCCGATAAAAGACACATCTGTTTCCTTCTTTTTATAACAGCAGCCAAACTTTTTTCCTTTCCAAACAGCTCACTCCTTACCTGTTCGGTGATGCAAGTTTGAAGAGCTTTCTCCCGCCCACTTCTTCCTCCTCCACATCCTGTACCAGGGACAGCTTTTGAGGAATAGAAAGTGATAGGCAGCCAGTAGGCGAGAGGATGTGTGTTATAAGGTAGCATATCGTCTCGATGCAGTTAAGAGAGTTCATTTACTTATGAGCGTAGTTTCCTTCAAATACCAAAGGAAGGAACTGATGCTTTTACTTTCCAATACCTAAGCCCTAAGCAAATGGCAAAATCTGTTGTATTATACAGTATATTTATAGTTAGCATCACAGTACAGTTAATCCATTTAGGAACCACTGCAGTCCAACTAGAAACCGTGGAGGCTGATGGTGACCATTGTATTTATTCCCATTTGTACGACCATGGTAGGACCTCCAGGCAACATTCACACACTATGGACAATTTGGGAACTGTGGAAGGAAACCAGATAACCCAGAGGAAACCCACCAAACACAGGGAAAACATGCAAACTCCATGCATACAGACCCGATGCGAGAATTGAAACCAGGACCTGGAGGTGCAAGGTGACAGTGCTAACCACTAAGCCACCAGTACAGTTAATGTAGTGAGTAAATATGCTTTGCTAGTATCTACAGTAGATAAAAGAGGGCCTAGTTTTACTCTTTGTTTCTGTTTTGTTCTTTGTCTAAATATGAGATTTTACCTATATACTGTAATATCATATTCAGTTGAAGTATGTACAGTATACTGTATGTCAGAAATGAGCATTGAATATTGAGTTGAATACTTTTGAAAAGTTGGCTGCATCTGTGACGGAGCTAAAACACAATCATAGCCAGTTCTTTCAAGATAATGATCACACACAGGCATTCAAATCATCAAAGAGATCATTGTTTTGCAATGACTATACCAGATTTCCAGATATTAAAAAACATAGGTTTGTATTGAAGAAGGAAAGATCTTTAATGTTTACTACTGAAGAGCGGACCATGATGTCTTTAAAGTGGTCTCTCTGTAAAGTGGTGAATTTGTTAAAGATTGGAACCTTGGAAACGTCTGATCTTGACTCATTGTGAATGTGCAAATTATAATAAACTAAAGTCATACTGGCGGCACTGTGGCTTAGTGGTTAGCACCGTCGCCTTGCATCTCAAGGGTTCGGCTTCGATTCCCGCCTCAGGGTCTCGGGTCTGTGTGCATGGAGTTTGCATGTTCTCTCCATGTTTGGCGGGATTCCTCCCACAATCCAAAGACATGTACTGTAGATTAGGCTTATTGGCGTTCCCAAATTGCCCATAGTGTGTGAATGTTGCCCGGAAATCCTACCACGCTTGTAAAAATGTGAATAAATTTAGTGGCCATACAGTACTTTACAATTGACAGTATGGATTATAAAGGTTCTTGGATGGATGGATGGATAGGAAAGTCTAAATTACTATTAAAATACACAACTATATCTGCTGTAGAATTTTGTAAAGGAATGTGTTATATTGCTAATTACTAACAAAAGTAATATATTACAGTAATGCATTACTTTTGTAACATGTTCACATGGTGCATTCAGTGCATTTATTCCAGTGGTTTATTCCTCCCACTGAGACAGATAGTTGTTACAGAAAGGATATGTGCTGACTAGCACACATGTGCTAACACAATGACTAAAATGTACTGTAGCTAACTAGCTGTATCACCTACAGATTCACACTTCATTCATGCACATACATTTAAATATAAATTGTAGTAGTAATTGTAACATTGAGAAATGTAAGCTACTGTATGCTTTTATCTATTAATTAATATGCTTGAATACTTTGGGTGAAAAAATCTATTTATTGTAATTAATAATGAATACTTTCTGATGTGGCCCTCAGTAGAAAAACCCAAGTTTTCCAAGTTTTGTGTGTCTTGTTACACTTCTGTAAATCCAGATGTGAGTAATATCCAGGTTGTGGTTGCCCAGGTTGTTCCTGGTTTCCAGAAAATGTGTTGCTTTCCATCTTGGATTTTTTTGAAGCTGTAAAATTATGTGTTCACACTATAGTGGTCGCATCCAGATTTCTGCAACATCAATGTTATTTTAACAACCTTTTTTAGAAGGTCATCTTGATTTGTCGTTGTCTCTGTCCACGTACTCATGGCAATGTACGATCTAAAGAGCAATATTAGGCTGATCAATCTCCATTGCTTTGGGGAACGCCAATTAGCCTAATCTGCATGTTTTTGGATTGTGGTAGGAAACTAGAGTACCCGGAGGAAACCCACCAAACACGGGGAGAACATGCAAACTCCATGCACAAACCCTGGAAGTACAAGCCGAAAGTGCTAACCACTAAGCCACCATGCTGCCATAGGCTGTAAACTGCTATTTAATTTGACCTATATTTGTTTCTATTTTTTTCTCAGTTACATAATAATGTCTTAAACTGTAATAAAAACTCGCATATATCTCCTCCAAACGAGTTTGTGATTCAGCACTGGTTATCTACTGTATGTGTCTTTGGGTTTTCTAGAAGAACAAATGGGGTTAATGCCATTGGTAAAATACGCCCAAATTCTTAATGATTCAGATTATATTACATTACACAGTTGTTTTCATAGGAGCCTGAGGGCTTCACTGAGGGCTTCACATTTCTGTGATGACTGCATGCGGGAGAGCGGTTGTAATGACTTAATTTATTTTACATTACACTCTTGCACCATGGGTGAACGATACAATTAGTCTTAACTGGGTTTCATGCATGCAGTATTGCTAAAAATGAGATTTTCTTGCAAAGATTGACATAAGGACCTGTGTGCTTTTGAGCAACATTTGTTGTTGTTAATGTGTTGCAGTCTTTTTCAATGGAGGCGGATTTTTTTTTTCTTGGCGAAAATGACTGAATCTGTCAGATGACAGTTTATTTTCAAAAGGTGTGTTAATAGACAAGAAATTAAGAAGGTTAGAATTTTGTAGGAGTAAAAAAATTCTTTTTTTGTCTGTAGACCAATGACGCCGTGGGCAGCATGTGGAACTGGATGTACTTCATCCCCCTCATCATCATTGGCTCCTTCTTCATGCTCAATCTGGTTCTGGGTGTCTTATCAGGGTGAGATGGATTTCAGATCTCTTCCTCGTGTTCTCTCTAGATGAATAGATAGATAGATAGATAGATAGATAGATACATACATACATACATACATACATACATAAATAGCCTTAACCTGGGATATGCACAGCATGCCGATTCTTACTGTTGCCATATTATTGCACTTTCCTCTAATGTGATGATGTCATTCCCTTTCATTCAGTTCCACTGCCAGATGCGGTTCCCCTCTGAAGATGAATGAATGAATGAAAAATTGCTATTATAATATTTATGTGTTGATACCATACATATGCAAGTCTGAGATGGCCCTTACAACAACTAAGAACATAGACTCTATAGCCTCTCTCGGAGCTACTCGGCATAGCAATTTTTAACTTCTTCAGCAAATGCTTCATCTGAGGTTCATCTTCACAGTTATCATCTCCTGGCACATGCCATCTGCTCTGCACACGTCTTTACAATTATAGTCCCTCATGCTTGATACATTGTTCAATGGGTTTCCATCAGCTTCCCTGTGCGTGTGTTTATTCTCAGAGAATTTGCTAAAGAAAGAGAGCGTGTGGAGAAGAGACAGGAGTTTCTGAAGCTACGCAGGCAGCAACAAATTGAGAGAGAGTTGACTGGCTACCTGGAGTGGATCTGTAAGGCAGGTATGTGACTAGAAATACTACTAAATTCTGTAATTAGTTGTTTGCAGCATATACAGTACTGTGCAAAAGTCTTGAGCCTTCTGTCATTTCTGCATATTGAATTTAATGACTTAGATTAAATTAAAGTAATAAGAACAAGTAGTTTACTGTGAACGTCTGCAAAGTGCCTAAAGATGCAATTAAAAAAATTATTGTTTATGTAACAATCTCAGCAGCAACCCACACTTAGGCATTTGACAGAGGCATTTATCCAGAGCTACTTACATTTTTATCTCACTATACATACATTTGAGAGTTAAGGGCCTTGCTCAAGGGCCCAACAGGAACAACTTGGTGGTCATGGGATTTGAACCTGAGACCTTCCAAACCATAGCTCGATCCCTCAACCACTAAGCTACCACTGAGCTACGGTACCCCTGACAGCCTCATTTCCCCTCTCATCTGCTCCAACCAGCGTTCAGCATCCCTAGTATACTAATCACCGGCCTGATCATGTGTCAGCATCTACATCTGGGACTGGACTTAAAATCAGAGCCAAAAACGTGCCAAAAATGAGGGCCATAAATATTATATTCCTCAAGACTACATTAAAAATACAAAAACGTCTGGCGCTTTAGTAGTAAAATATAAAGAATGATAGGCATTTCACAATAACCTACGCTCTTTAACAAGGAACCTATTGCATCCAGTGTCTGATAATTTGTTACCATGCTGAAATGGAGGTTTTGAGTAATTAATACACTGAACGAACTATGCAATGCTTTTTTTCAGAGGAGGTACTGCTGGCTGAGGAAGATGAGAATGCAGAAGAGAAATCTCCACTGGATGGAGCGTGGTACAAGAGGAAACAGAACAACCCAGGTAAAAAGAGGGTGGGGGGGCACTGGTATAATGTGTGCCCCTATTTTATCTATGGTGACTATCAACCATGGATATAATCTGAAGGCTGAAATAACATAAAATAAAACAAATTTTGGGAACAAAATTGGGAAATTGGGCTTCGAGTTTCTGGTTAATGTGTGTTAATCACTATACGTATTTTTTTTTTAATTTAAGTGAAAAGTGAACCACCCTCACCTCTATCTATTTAGTCTCATCAGCATTCTTTTCTATAGCGTCCTTTGCTAAATGTTAGCTCTTAAAATAAACCCTCAACCTTCTTTCCTGCCAGACATCCCTTTTCACTACTGTAAAGATGACATCCGCTCGGTATGCCTCCAAACCACATTTTCTCTCCCATCACTGTGGGTTTTGGCTTGGTCTCTTTCCAACATATTCACTTACATACTTAACTTTCTGCTCTCGTGGTAGTTCTGCCTTATCAGGCCCCATAATCTCTATCAATTATGCCTGCTGTGGATGCCAGAAGTAATTATAGAGATTAAGACAACAGGGTTAATTGGATTAGCATGTCACACACCCGTAAAAAAACACACACACACACACACGCACACGCACATATTGAGGAGTGCAGTTTAGAGATGCTTCTATAATATGATGCTTACAGGCTTCAAATAAAAGAATGCATTGATGAGAACTGTAAACATACCACGGTTTTATCTTTTACCCCTTAAGCCATATAAGCAAATACAATACTCTAATGTACTGTACACTATTAGTGCCTCAGCAGCTACTTTCCATGCAATGATGGCAAATATGATTGACAGGCACTGTACTGTACAAAGAATTAAATAAGAACTAGATGGAGATGAGAGCATGAAGAAAATAGAATCGAGAGCAAGATAGAAAGAAGGTAAAATCATAGCCCTGGGAATAGTGCTTAGTCATGCATGCATGTTTCTTAAGATCCCCTGAGCGATAATGACTGATGGCACAAAGTGAAATATGGCATACAGCATGCATCCATCTATCTCTGTTGTAGGAGTATAATGCAACGGCACAGTCAGTATCAGTATATTTACCAGCTTAGTTCTCCAAATATTTGTTTCTGTATCTTTACTTGGATTTAAACCCAAAGTAGGCATGGCCTAATTCCAGAAGTTTTTTCTTTTATTTGTACACTAGCGTAAGTGCCTGTCGTTGGCGGGTTATAGAGTTTGTATAAAGATAAAAGCTTAAAGCTAATGTAATCAGTGATATTATTATTTCAGGTTGAAGCCCACGTACATGTCTGTCTGTCTTTCTGTACTGGTATCTCCGCCTTGTACTTCTTTCTTCCTCAGCCAAATACACTCCCTGTTTATTTGCGATCTACTTTTTTACTTTTTAAAAAAGAGATCGGGTAAAGATTAAGTTTTGTCTTATAATAGCTCCAGCGTGTTAAAATTCACTTGAGCGCTGTTATTTCAGCGGTGAAAAAGTCCCAGTAAAAATATTCAGTTAAGTATTTCTTTTTGGGATCAATTTTTTTTTATTGATTTTGCATTCTGTATATGAAAGGGTCATATACAGTTGTATACAATCTTAGTCGAACCCCTTCAAACGGTCACCCGCCCCCACCCCCCAGCGGTCCCCCAAGTCCAGGCCACCTTATAATAAAATTGCAATCAAACTAAATAAAATACATACAATAATAATAATAATAATAATAATAATATAAAATAAAAATAAATGAATACAAAATACAGATACAGATATTGTATGTTAAATATAACAGACTTAGGATAAGTCAGTTAAGCATTTCTAATTAATATCTATTGGTGCAGGTGTTTGTTTACCTTGAGCTGGTACTTATCAGTAGCTTATTTTAAAGTAGATTATTGAATCCGGCACACAACTCTTCATAATATCGCTTTCATTCAACATTTTGATTTCACTTAAGGTGCAGGTTAAACTTCAGGCAGATTTCATTCAATTCTGTCCAACAGTTAGACGCATACACAGTACAATCTCAAAACTTCCGGTTTATAATCTGGCACAAAACTCCTCATAACTTCCCTTCTATTTAACATTTTGATTTAATTTATGGTGCAAGGTTCAGTTTTCATAGTGTACATCCCATTTTTTTTGGAGTAAGCCATGATGACTCGTGTTGTTGTGTGTGTGTTTTGAGGATTTGGTGGCCTTATACTGTAGGTGCATTACGGTAGTTTCTGTGTCGTCCGCATACTCTATGTATACATGGTAAACTATCACGTTGATGGGCTCAAAAGTGCTGAATGAGTTAAAAAGAAAAAAAAAAAAAAAAACAAGAACAATCCATAATAAAATGATAACATGGCCAGAGTGAGTATGTCAGCCAATTAACTAAGTTTTCAATTAACTGGTTTCACAAACAATTAAAACGTTTGTATGGTTCGGCTCACAAAATGTCTTTTTCTTTCCCATCATGTGTTACCACTGCTGTGTGTAGTACTAAAAAGAGCCAAGGTCAAGAAGGGTAAGAACGACCTCATCGGTGCCGAGGAGAGTGAGGAACACTTCACAGACATTTCCTCAGTTGGTAAGACTTAAAGAATAATACGGTACACTAGTGCACCCACATCACATTTAAATGACGTATTCTGTTATGTAAAATGGGTCTTTCTTTGATAGATATCTGAAAAATAATTTTAAATAAAGAGTGATTGCATGTACAGTATGTCTCTATAGTTTCCATATCAAATATAATGGGGCTTGACATGGTTTGGGGATGCTGTACAGTATATGTTGTCAGTGGTATTCTGCTGGTACTGTAGGTAGTGTTGCAAACTTGAGACATTTTTGGATTGAGTAGAAATTTGCATATTCATACCCAGTTTTCCTGAGATAGGTTAAAAGCGAATGTATTCTGAAAAACACTTTTTTTTTATTCATTCAGTTCTGAAGTTTCTCAGCTATTCTGCTGTTTTGAGTATGAATTACTAGCTCATCATAGCAGATCAAAGAACTGTGGAAAGTATCAGATCATGGGAAATGAAAAATAAAAGATGTAGAGTTGCACATCTGATTAGAGTTTTTCTATGTCATACAGTATATTGTCTTACAATATGGGTAGTACTAGGACTTGCAGCTTAACAGCATAACTGTAAATAATATAAACTATAAGGGTTGTTCAAGTCAAACTGGGACATGTGATGAAATTTATTCAGGCACAGTACGGTGATGAGACTCCACAGTAAAACATTTGAATGGTGCAAACGCTTTATACTGTAGAAGGCTGTACGTTCGTGAATGACGATCCCTGCCGATGTGGCTCGAAGCCCACTGCACTCATTCCCATGAACACTTAAAGATTGGAACGCCTGATCTTTGAAAATCGATAGATGACTTGTTGCCAACTTGTGGAAGAGACTCATCTGCACACACAATCATTCACCAACACCATTTTACAGGAACCTGACTGTGAGTTATTACCACTTTCCATGTACCTTGTTCCAAGTCATTTCTACATGTTTGGGACATTAAAGGAGTTCCTGGAGTCTCCGACATTCTGACTTTCTGCCTTGATTATATATCCAAGCACTAGTGAAAGGCTGGGATGAGTGCATTAGTGTTGCAGGAGATTATATAGAGAAATAAAGGTAGTTTTACTCTCATAACTGTGTTGCGTTATTCTACACAATCAAAAGTCCCAGATCGACTTGAACAACCCTGGAATAAAGGTTACAAAGGGTCATTATGGTGGTTATACTGCGGTCAGTAAGTGATCTTTAAATAGTAACTAAAATCCACTGTGATAGAAAGACTATTAAAAATAATCCTCCTGGTCAAGAAAGAAAAATAGTAAACACTGCTTAATCCCCAGTGTAGTGTCATTCAAGAGTCTTTGATTAGAGATACTATACGCCTATTAGCTGTGTCAAGGGCATGCTGAGTGGAGCCATGAGTGGATTTTAGTGCATTTAGTCTTGTTGTGATATAACACTTCAATTTTAAACCACTCACTTCAGCCCAGGGCACTCTATCAAGGGCTCTATGTCGGACTTAAGAGTCTGATGTAATTACGCCCACCTCTGTTCTTTAATTTAGTTTAGTTTTCTGCTAGGTCACTGGTGGGACTTGAACCATGGTCTGAGCCATTCGGCTTGCTTTTTCTGCTTAGTAATGGTTGCCGTCATGCTCCTGAAACACCCAGGTGTTATTTTCCCTAGAAAATAACCAGCTACATGCTCTAAGTGTGAATAGCTAATAAGAAAAGCTAAATCAATATCACCTACTGTTCCCTTCTACTGGCATACACCCATAAAAATACAATTATACAAACAATTGAAAAAAAAACAAAGGTTTATACTACTGATTTTATTATTATGTCTTTTTTAAAGAGAACATGTTGTGGGCTAATGCTTCAAACTAGCGCTAGCGCTTCAAACTAGCGAGTAAAATTTTTCAATTCAAAATCAATGTACCATACACAGTATGACGTGTTGTATAATGCGTACACAACTAACATTAATCAGAAAAAAAGTGTAAGGTAAGTTAAATCAAATGCACACTGAAATAAAATTACAAAATGTATGTAAAATGTCTAGCCTATTAGCCTAGCTAAATAATTGCTTCAGTGAAATGGTACAAATCTTAGCTTGAAATCGTAATTTTGGCATTTACCTTTTGCATGGACTTTAAGAAAGCAATAAATATGCTATAGTTTCTGATATGCTAGTACTAAAAGTAACATTTGTTACCTAAGCTGAATCTGTGTTTTGAAAATACAGGCATATAGTTCTTGGAACTATTGTCTTATATAAACTGTATTTACTGTAATAATTTGTAGTAATTATGCTGCATTTATAGTTTATTTGTTAATGATTTATGCTCTATTAATGGGTAATGGTGGCAGCATGGTGGCTTAGTGGTTAGCACTCTCACCGTACCTCCTGGTTCGATTCCCGTCTCGGGTCTATGTGCATAAAGTTTGCATATTCTACTCGTGCTTGGTGGGTTTCTTCCGACAGTCCAAAGACATGCAGATTAGGCTAATTGTCGTTCTCAAATTGCCTGTAGTGTGCAAATGAGCATGTGTGTGTGTGCCCTGCGATGCATTGGCACCCAGTCCACGCTGTACCCCGCCTCATGCCTCCTGGGGTAGGCTCCAGGCACCTCATGACCCTGTATTTTTAGGATAAAGTGGTATAGACGAGTGAGTGAGTGAGTAATGGTTAAAGGTCTAATATTATTTAAGATTTAGTCGTTATAGTAGTGACATCATGGCTTTGTGGTTATCACTATTGTCTAGCACATGAAGGTTTGGGTGTTCTAATCTGACTCTATTTTGTGTGCATGGAGTTTGCATGTTCTCCTTATGCTTGGTGAGTTTTCTCAGGGTGTTTAGGTTTCTTCCCACTGTCCAAAGATGTGCAGATGGGTATGCAAAGACATGCATACCCATCGAGGTATGCTCTTGGCTCCCAACAACCATACAAGTTGTATGAATAATAGATGGATTGATAATCTAGGTCATATACAAGTACATTTTCAATAAATAGATAAATAATCAAATAAATATTTGAATATATTAATATAAATACAAAAATACATATTTATTTATTATTCCTGCATCTTTGGTAATTGTTTTACAGCCAATTTTCCCATCGTCAATTCATCTGCTGCCATGTTTTTGGGAGGTGGAAGGAAACCTGAGAACAATCAGGAAATTCACACAAACACTGGAAGAACAGAATATTAAAGAACATAGATTCAGTAACTCATTACTGAAATTGGAAAATCTGATATCGAGAGCACACCATTCAAAAAACATTCTACTATTGAGATTTACTGTAGCTTTGCAATGTTCTCTATTGTCTCCCAACAGCGCCCCCTGGATCTCCCTTTGCCCGAGCCAGCTTGAAAAGCAACAAGAACGACAGCTCATCGTATTTCCGTCGCAAAGAGAAACGCATACGCTTCTTCATCCGCCGCATGGTGAAAGCACAAAGCTTCTACTGGATCGTGCTGTGCGTAGTGGGATTGAACACATTGTGTGTGGCCATGGTACACTACGATCAGCCTGACAGGCTCACCCAAGCACTTTGTACGTACTCCAGCTTATTTATTGTCCCAAAGAGCTGAACCTTTTATTTTATTTGTATACGTTTCATTATGTAAAATCAATGAAGCATGAATTTTTGATGTTCAACACATGAAACATCCAATACATAAGGAATAAAAGACACCAGGGGCATAATATTATGGGAAAATACTCAACATCATGGTAGATAAATGAGGCATTATAAAACTTGAAGTTACTGAATAGAACATCTGAAGGTGTTTAATTTTTATAAAAATAAAAAAAAATTGCCAACATTTAGAATTGTGATATATCAAAGAACATGGCATGGTTTTGATCCATGTGTATAATTTCCACAAGTCAAATTAGTTTTTCTAACCTCATAAAAGGTTAGACACTGCCTTTTCTCCCTCTAGTCAATAGCACAAAAATTTAACCTGCAGCAGAAAAACGACAAACCATTACATCATTTGTCTTGAAGGTTTTCCTGCAGTGGAAATCCTCTGCTCTTCCATGCACGTCCTTGTGAATTAGTTGTTACTATAGAAACAATAACATACTAGAGCCATTCTGCTATGGAAAAGTAATCAATCCCTTTTAAGTAATCAGGTTTGAGAATTTAACATTGTTGTAACACTCATAATTGTATTTATGCAGTATATACAAATCTATGCATTATACTACTTTATTATACAATATAAGGACAAGTTGTGCTAATGCAGTATTGTGTTTGTTAGACCTGGCCGAGTTTGTGTTCCTGTTCCTATTTCTAACTGAGATGACTCTCAAGATGTACGGCCTGGGGCCCAGGAACTACTTCCATTCCTCATTCAACTGCTTTGACTTTGGGGTGAGTCACAGTTGGATGAATCACAGAACCATAGCATCTACATTTACTCTGCCATAAGCAGTCTCTGCGACACTTGCAGCCATTTCACACAACAGGAGGGACTTTCACATGCTGTGACTATTCACTGTCACATTTTGCTTCAATATTTAGCATCTGTTATATTTGTACCTCATTATTTCTCTGCACAGGTCATCGTGGGGAGTATATTTGAGGTGGTGTGGGCAGCCATCCAACCTGGAGCCTCCTTTGGTATTAGCGTCTTGAGGGCTTTGCGTTTGCTCCGAATATTCAAAGTGACCAAGTATGTCAAACTACTACACAACTCACACAAATAATGTTAGTGATAATGGAAATATAACTTTCATGCAAGCTTGTTTGCTAGCGGGACATGGCACGCATTTCCATTTTTAACTCTTAATCCTTAATTATGCAGTGAACCACGTTTGGTAACTTACTAGTGGCAGTACAGTACCTTACCAGTTCCTAAAGAAAAACACCAACAAATACAGAATTATGTAGTCAACAAAAACATGTTAAATAACCCAGAATATGTTTTATACTTCTAATTCTTCAAAGTAGCCAACTTTTGCTTTGATGACAGCTTTACAATTTTTTGACATTCCCTCAATCAGCCTCATGAGGTAGTCACTTGCAATGGTTTTCCAACAATCTTGAAGGAGTTCCCAGAGGTGTTGTGAGATACTTGTTGGCCGCTTTTTTCTTCACTCTCCGGTCCAACTCCTCCCGAAACATCTTATCTGGATTTTGATCAGGAGATTGTGAAGGCCAAGTCATCTGATGCAGCACTTCCTCACTCTCCTTCTTGGACAAATAGCTCTTACATAAATGACAGGTGTTTTTTGGGGTCATTGTCCTGTTGGAAAAAACACTAAGTGGTGGAAAACCAGATTGGATTGCATGTCACTGCAAAATGCTGTGATAGTCATGCTGGTTAAATGTGTCACTAACAGTGTCACCAGCAAAGCACCACCACACCATCACACCTCCTCCTCCATGCTTCACAATGGGAACCACACATTCTGGAGCAGTCTGTTCACCCTCCCTACATCTAACTAAGACACAGTGATTAGAACCGAAAATCTCATCAAACCAAAGGACAATTTTCTCTCTGTACCCAGTTGTACAACACAACTGATGGTCTAAATTACATTAAGAAGGCAAGAAATGTCATAAATTAACTCTTGACCAGGCACATGTGTGAGATGAGGGGTAGCTCAGCTGTTAAGGCGTTGACCTACTGATTGGAAGGTCCCATATTCAAGCACTACCAAGTTGCCACTGTTAGGCTCCTGACCCTCAATTGGTCAGATATAAAAAAAAATGACCTCAAATGTAATTCGCTCGAGCCTCCGAGTGGCGCAGTGGTAAAGCGCTCGCCCTATAATTCGGAGATCGCAGGTTTGAACCCCGGGTGATGCTGTTTTCCTCTCACAGGGTAGGCACAGAGAGAGCTGATTGGCCGAGCTCTCTCAGGGGGGAGGGATGAGAGGTACTGCGCTCCCACATTAATCACAGCCCAGGGAGCCCCCTAGTGACGGGGAGGAATTGGCCACGACTAAATTGGGGAGAAAATTGGAAATACCCAAAAAATAAATAAATAAATGTAATTCGCTCTGGTTAAGGTTGTCTGCCAAATGCTCAAATGTGAATAGAACACCATTTCAGGTGATTAGTTCCTAAATCTAATAAGACCAATCTGTCATCAAAGCTAAATGTAGCTACTTTGGACAATCTAAAATATATTCTGGGTTGTTTAAAACTTTTCTGTTTACTACTGAACTCTATATGTGTTCTTTCATAGTACAAGGTTGAAAATAATAATAATAAAAAAAACACTGAAGGAGAATGTGTTTCCAAACTTTTGACTGGTAGTACATTTATTGTAATCCTGTCCAATTATAGTTACATGTCAACAAAGCTAGTAAGTACCTTGCTACTTACACTGGTGCAAAAATCACTGTTGCTCATTCTTTCACTTTTCCTTCATGAGCAGAGTGGATAAAGTGCTCCACTATGAAAACCTCCAGATGAACACCTGATGATTATAATAGTTAAAACTTTTGCATTATAATAAACGTCACCGCTGCTAGAGCTGTACTGTTATAGAATCACTATCTGCTGTGTTATAATGAGAAATTACCATTTTTCAGATATGTAGGTTCTTCTTTATACACTATAACAATTGCGTTTCTCCATAGGTATTGGAACTCTTTGAGGAATCTGGTGGTGTCGTTGCTCAACTCAATGAAATCCATCATCAGCTTGCTCTTCCTCCTCTTCCTGTTTATTGTGGTTTTTGCCTTGCTGGGGATGCAGCTCTTTGGAGGACAGTAAGTGAACATTTGCTTGTATTATTTTTCTTTTTCTCTCAATCTTTTTATTATTTACAAGTTATACGGAATACAATCCAAAAATATAGGAGCCCAAAACATTTCCTTAATAGCTTTATGATTTGTCTTGTTCTACCCACTGAGTACCATAACTTGCTTAATGAGCTTTCCTGGAAGTCTTAAGTCTTCTCTGCAGCACTCTGGTACAACTATTTCAAACCCAGCCCACGTCATGACACATTTTGGGAAGTCTACTTTAAGAAAGTGTGCTGTTTTTGTACCTTTAATGCTTCAACGATAGTTTGTTCTCAGCCCTCTCTCCTACCCTGAAGCTAAAGCGTATTTGTTGTGGCTGATACGTAAGTGACAGTGTCAAGCAAAGGCACCATCTGTTCAGCAGGGCTTACTTATCAATGACGGCAAAGGCCCAGTGACAACATGCGTTTAATTGTCCACTGTCATTTGTGTAATGGTCTGGGTGATTGTCTTCTGCTCTGTGTTCCATTTGTGGTGGCAGGTTGCCACAGTAGAGCTATAATGGACGAACTGTTGAACAGAAATGCTGCAGAGCACATGTAACCAATGTAAATGTTTGGTTTAACAGTAAATGATTGTTTTATAATTACATATGAAGTCTGACGTTCTCTAAAATGTAATTAAAATGTGGTAAGAAATTGCTTACCAGACCATTATCATTATCTATTCTGGGTAGGGTCACAGGGGGCCTATACCAGGGAACTTAGGGCACACAAGGCAGTGTACACCCTACATAGGGTGCAGTACATGCAGGACACAAGCAAACACACACTCAGACATCTGATCATATATTACGGAGAATTTTAGAAATGCCAGACAACACCTAAGAAGCATGTCTTTGGACTGTCGGAGGAAATAGATCTATTCAGAAGAAACCTACTAATAATAGGGAGAAACTTGATACACATATACATAGAACAGAGGTGAGATATGAACCCCCAGCTATGGAGGTGTGAGTCCACAGTGATAACCACTTAGCAACCTTGTACCATCAAATGAGAAAACATATCTTTAAAAAAATA
>JAQMYL010000011.1:21409576-21425069 GCA_030014365.1 Clarias pachynema | reverse complement strand
GTGAATAAAGGTGTAGAACTGATATTTATAGAAGACTTCAAGCACAGTACGGTGATGAAACTCTTAGCTGCAGTAAAACATTTAAAGAAGGCAGTTCGTCGGTGAGCGGCGATCCCCTAGTTCCCCTCGTTCCTGTGAACATTCAGTGAGTGGAACACTTGTTCCATGAAAATAAATGCATAACTTGTCACCAACTTGTTGAAGAAATGCATTTGTCTATGGCAACTGTACACACAACCATTGACAAACAAAACGTGCACACCATAGGAAGTGGGTTGGAGCTACAGTATAGCCACATTCCAAGTACAGTCCTTACTCTTTCCAAGACATTTCCACATGTTTTGGCGATTAAAGGAGTTCCTAGACGGTCAGTGTTTCAGACCTGAAGCAGCCAGTCTGATCATGGCTACGGCGTACTGAGAAAACTTTTTACCTTGATGGCCGTGGTGGAATGTCAGGGTAAGTGTATTAGCGTACAGTAGTAGGGGATTAAATGGAGAAATAAAGGGAGAAATGTGCTCTTCACAATTAAAAGTCACGATGCAAATCAGTTCTTCCCTGAACCGTAGTTTAAAAAGATAATACAGCATTATTTTGTAACGGTTTTGTCTTTCATTTTTTTCTTTCATTTTAGCTGTACTATATAAAGCATTCCCAAAACATTTACATTAAAAACTTTATGATTTTTTTTTTTTCTCATCCCCTCCATCGTTATGTCTGGTCAGAGTTTTTTTTTTTTCGTGTCAATCCAATTTCATGTCAGTATTTCTTTGCATTTTAATCAGTCACAACATATCCTCTAGTCACTTCTCTACCGTAATCCTGCCTCCCTGTTGCAACATTTGTAAGTGGGAAGAAATACCACATGTCAGCAAGGATTTTTATCTCTTTGCCCCAGGCCTTGGACTGATTCTACAATGTGTCTGTCTTTTTTTTTTTCATAGACTAGCTAGATACCGTATATAGCATTCTTTTTATGCTCTGTGTAATAGATTTTAACTTCATGTTTCCTTATACCAAACCAACATGACATCATACACTAACTAAAACGCTGACTCAGGAGAAATGTTTACACATTTCAAGAAGAAAGGAATACCGTATGAAAGACTGAAAATGGGAATTTCCTTCATACTGAGTATGAGTACATATGTTATCATTATAATTGATGAAAGATTATTGAAATCAATTTAAGACTAAATTTACACCATGCACTAAAAAACGAATACAGCTGGGGTTTTGGAATAGATCTAGTGAGAAGCGGTGTGTAAACGCATTCAGCTAATGAGGTGGAATAAGTGTGGGCAGAAATTGATTTAGTAGAATCTGGCTCAGTCTGGCATCCAGTGAATTGGCAATGGTTCAGCTATTTCAAATCAATCTCAGTAAGAGTACTGTTTCACTCATAACCCAGAAGCCTCTAGTGTTAGAGTTATTGAGCTGCTTCTATAGTAAGTGTGTGAAAAGCTTTGTCTTTTATCTCATCTATCTATATTTGCTAAGTTACTTAGAGAAGGAACACATAATGCCTAAGACAAGTCTGTAGTAAGATTTAAAATGACGCGTATTCACCAGCTGCATTAGATACCTTGAGACGAGTAGGATTGCAGATTTCGTTTCACTTTAAGAAAAGTGCTTTTATAACGCTGTAAGGAAAGTACACTTCCTGGCCAAAACAAGTAACACAGTCTAATATTTCGCCGTTGATTACAGCAGTGGTGGCTAGTTCATGTGTGAAAATGATTCTTCAAGCTCCTTTCACAATTTGAGCCCTGGAATATTGTATGCACGTGCCATCATTGAGAAAGCCTCCATAGTAATGATAACCTGATCATTCAGTGCATTCAGGTCATCAGCTGACTTTATTTCATTGCCACATAACGCTGATGAAGCTAGACCTGACCAACCGAAGCAACCCCAGATCATACTGTAACACTGCCTCCAGAGGGCTTGTACTGTACAGTGGCTGGTGTACATGATGGGTGCATCGTTCATGCGCTTTCCTTCTTACCCTATTGCTCTGGACTCATCAGACCACATTTTGTATTGGTCTGAAGTCTAAGCTTCATGCTCCTTTGCAGAAGCGTTGTCCCAGATTAGCTTTATTAACAGGTTGTTATTCAAGCTTTGAGATAGAAACCACAGGAAACAATCCTATCCTACTTCTTTGATTTTTTTTTTTTTTTAAGATTCAATTCAAAGAATTGCACTTTGTAGTGGGTGGTCACAGAATGAATTCAAAGCCAACTACAGCTACAGCTGTTCTTTTTCTTTAACACATGGTGAAAACCTTTTTTTTTATTTTATATATTTTAGTAGCTTTTGTTTTGGGGAGTTGATGCCAGCAGGACATGGCTGAGCTAGGTTAAGTAGGTTGGCTTCAGACACATCCTATTTCCCCAATTAACTATAAGTAATAGGGAATACAAAGTGTGATCTTCAGTGGATTTATTATTGACAATATGCTTTTTTAAGGTTACAATTTTCTGTGCAAGGGATTGAAAAACCTCTTATTAATTTTTCAGGCAGACCTTTTGTTTGTTGTGGCCCAGCCCCTGGCTAATGCAATAAAAACAGAGCTCCACTTGTACACTAGACTGTCTAGACATTAACATACTGTATTGACGTTGATCAGTAAAACCTGTAAACTTGACTGCAATCATAAAATTTCTCATATACAGTAGTATGTATAAATGTTTAGTATGTGAGTCAATTATTATTACAATGCATGTGGCAGATAGAAAATTATAGTTTGATCATACTTTAAAGTTTTTTGTGTTTTTTGTGTTTTTTCTTTGTTAATAATTTAAAGTTTTTTGAATTCAGCCTCTATATGATTATACTTTCTGTGAACATTTTCTAATTTCCACTAATCCTTTTTTGCATTGTAAAACTTTCTTCTTTCTCATAACAGGTTTAATTTTGATAACGAAACACCAACTACGAATTTTGACAACTTCCCTGCTGCCATAATGACTGTCTTCCAGGTCAGAAGGCATTTTCGCAAAAATGTCTTATCTTCTGTTTTGTAAATTTGTTCACTTTTTATTCATTTTTCTTAATGTAATGTAAAGTTACAACGTCCAACTTTGGATGTACTTAATAAAATACATGATGTCAGTACACTGGGTATGTGTGTTTGTGTATGTGTGTCTAGATTTTGACAGGAGAAGACTGGAATGCAGTGATGTATCATGGGATTGAGTCTCAGCATGGTGTCCCATTTGGGATGTTCTTCTCCATTTACTTTATCATCCTTACTCTCTTTGGAAACTGTATCCTCTCATGCATGAGCAAACCTGCTTTAACAGCATATACTGTTCTTAATATATGAGATCCATTTTAGGTTTAATAACTACTGTAATGCAGCATCGATGTAGATACGTCTTTAACCCGAGCTGAACCAGACACTCTTCTTAATGTGTTCTTGGCTATCGCTGTCGATAACCTTGCCAATGCTCAGGAGCTGACAAAGGTTGGGGGATCGATCGTACTATCTTTGTTATAATTAATCCTGCCTTAACGGTGTTGAATAATTTTTTTATTGAAATATATCTGTGGGGCAGCGGAGCTTTAATTATGTAGTCTCATCCATGTTTAAGTAGTATCAGTCCATTCTGTGTTTGCTAGGATGAGGAGGAGCAAGAGGAAGCGGCCAAAAAGAGCATGGCACTGCAGAAGGCCATGGAGGTCAAGGAAGTCAGCCCGATGTCAGCAGCTAACATTTCCATCGCAGCGTAAGTCCACGTGACTTCTATTATACAGTACATTGCCACCATTCGATTCATGTCCATCCACACAGCTTTGTGTCCATTATATGTCCATATAATGTTCATGTATATGTTATTCCTCTGACATAGTTGAGTTATGTATGTATATATGTATGTATATATCTATGTATGTAGGTTACATCATGCTCATTGCTCATTTTGTGTCTCGCTGTGAACTCACTGTACAATGTCGCGCTACTTTATGTGAGCGTTTTTAACGATGTAACGATTTTGTTCTTGTTGCTTTTCAGCACATGTTTTCACATTTAAATGATCAAATAGTACGTTAGGAAAACTTTGCACTGTGGTTATCTTAAAATGTTCTTTTTTTCCCCCTTTTTTCGTTTTCATTTTTTCTTGATTTTCATTTCCTGATTCTGCTTTTTTTTTTTTTTCTTGAATGGTGTTGCATAATGTTTGATCCGTAAGTCTGATGTGTTGGTGACACTCAGGTAGAGGATCAGGACAACAATAAACTGTGGTTTATCAGTTCAACATTTTACTGTCAGTACATTTTGATGCCATTCGATGTTAAAGCCTTTAACCTGAGTGTTAGCAATCTGTGTGTTGTGTGTTGTGTGTTGAAATACACTGCCTGGCCAAAAAAAAAGAAATTACTTTACATCACTTTACTTATGTCAAAGATTGATTAAACAACTTTATACAATGTGAAACCTTTTATACCTATCTACAGAGTTGATTGTATTGAGGAATGGGGAGTTGAACCACTTCTTCTAAACTTCTTCAACATATCCCAAAGACTTTCCGTGAGTTTAAGGTCAGGAATCTTTGGTGGCCAATTTGTGTGTGAAAATGATTCCTCATGCTCCCAGAACCACTCTTTTGCAACTTTTGGCATTGTTGTCACGTGCCATCAGGAAAGAAAAACTCCAAAGATAACCTAGTCATTCAGTACAACAATAAGGTCATCAGCTGACTTAATTTTATTGCCACATAATGTTGCTGAGCCTAGACTTGAGCAACTGAGGCAACCCCAGATCATAACACTTCCTCCAGATACTTGTACAGTGGCCACTATGCATGATGGGCTTCCCTTAATCCTGACTCACCCATCACTCTGGAATAGGGTTGTTGGAAACTTTTTTTCCCTTTGGTCGAATCAGAGACCAGGAGACGTTGGGATATCTTTCAAGCAGAAGTTACTCTTTATTGAGAACTCGCCGAACGTTGCTGTAGTCATCCAAGTCTGACTAAAACTCAGCTTTATATTTTTCAAGGGGGAGGGATACAAAGAGGTGGAGACAATCTAAACAAAGCATAGTGTAGTATAGGAGTCAGCCTGGTAACGGAAGTTCACCAGCCCTGTTCTCATCAGCATAACAGTGGCTTTCACATGCATAGGTGCTAATCTAATCAGCCTGACAGTATCACCCAAACCTTCACATTACCATAGAGACAAAGACCTAACCTGGCCTTGAGATTAGCATTCACATTTACTTTGGGACCCTACCTAGTGGTCAGGAAGTCCATAAAGACAAATGGTTAATGTCTCAGACACCTGGGCTACCAGACTTGATCTTCTTAGAATGTCACCATCTTTACCTCAAAATGTAAAACCCAATGTACATAACTCTTTCAGTTTATATACTATGTACATTGGAAGCTAGATTAAACATTTTATAAATTTGTAAACCTACAGTGTCATCAGACCACATGACATTTTCTCATTGTTACAAAGTCCAACGCTTATGCTCACCTTGTTTCTGATGAGTCTCATTAAAAAGTTGATTTCTTATGGCCACAGTGTTCTGTATGTTTAGTCCAAATCCTGTGAGTTCTCATCACATTGTGCATGTAGAAATGCTCTTAGCTCTGATTCTAGCATTCTACTGTTGCTTTTTTTTTTATGATATAACTTCACAATATGTTTAAGTGATCTCCGATCCCAGTCATTTATTAATTTTTTTTCTGACCAAATTTCTTTTGCAAAGTTGTTGGAGCACTATCCTTCCAGATTTTAATATAGCTTTGGTGGGTTCTTAACCCAAATCTAGTAATTTCCTTAGTGAGAAGCTTCTTGCAGCATCATTTGGGGTTAAAATATTGCCAGCAGAAACATATTAATCACTGCAATAAGTATCCAATCAAATGTTCTTAGATATTTGTTCATTGAAATCTAAACAGTGACTGTTTTTGGCCGGGCAGTGTGTACAGATGAACAAACAAGCGGGATGGACATTCCTAAAGGGATGTCTCTCTACCAGGCCACTTTTTGTTTTCTTCATATTTTTCTTTCAGTTTTTTTCATCTTATTGTGTATTGTTTTTGTATGTTTCGCATGTGCAGTTTTGTAAAGCAAAATCGAGATGTGCTCTCTCGCAGCTCTTCCGTCAGCAGCGTTCACTCACTGTGAGTTTTGCTCTCACTTATAATCTTACAATATTGCCCTCTCCGTATTCCTCACCTGACTCCTCTTCTCTGTTTTCCTCTCCCAACCCATTCCTTTCCTGTAGTGGCACCCATTAAAAGCATTCAAACTGTCTTCTGCACTGTGTTCCTCATACCTATAGGAGAATTTGCAACTAATAATGCTACACTTGTAGTTGCCGCAAATAATATGTGGTGCCGAAACCAAGATTTTAGAATGACTGGTGCCGAGTACAGAGAACGGTTGTTCCAACTAAATCTTCTTGGCACATGGGCTGTTATACTTATGGTTCAGGGTTCAGTACATTTACTGTAGCCAAGTGCCAGTCTTGTCTGGTCTACTTGAAAATGATGGTCTGGAATTTTACAATTTTCCATTTGATTTGTACAATATGTGTAATATTTGAACGTGCAACATCCCCATGGTTATCTTAACATGTTGTACAAATACAGTACTCACCTCACAAAGTCAAAACAGAAGAATCGCCTTTGGTTGCAATTACAGCGTACCTATAACAAGTCTACAACTGAATCCTGATATGTTTGACCCTTATTCTTGGCAAAACTATTCATGCTCTGGATTGAGATTCTTAACCAGATTGACAATCATTGGGCTATAGGCTCTGATTTAACTATTTTAACCTATTCGGGTTCTTGGTTCTTAAATAATGGGCTGTAATGGAAAGCTAGACTCCGCACCTGTCTTATGTCTCTGGCAGAATCAGAAATGCTTCCTTATAGAATTACCCGGTATTTGGCTCCAAAGATCCTGGCCTGACCCTCATCAGTTTGCCATTCCCTGATAATGGAAAGTATTTCCACAAAATGATGGTACCACCACCATAGTCCTCTCTGGAAAGGATGTTGTTGGGTCCATGGAAACAGGGATACCAAATTTTGGTCTCATTATTCCACACATTTTGCCCTTTTAACAGCTTTGTGACTCAATTTGTGCTCTAGACCTCTCCAGCTACTCCAGAGTGATCCAAGGTCTCTTGGTTGCTTTTCATCAACTGGTATATTCATATTGATGTACACCCAAAGCTCACCCATGCCCACTTGGACCAAAGGCCGATCCCACAGAAAAGCCAATTCAGCACAAATTGCTGAAAAAAGTAAATGCTGGCCATGAACACCCAGTTCACCACTGCCCTCTGAGCATGGGCTCAGCAGGCAAAAATTCAAAGGCTATCAACCTTTTCTCCAAACTCCCCAGATCCTAAACTGATCAGGCAGCTATGGGATGCCCCAGATAAACCTGGTCTGGCATGGAAGCTCCACCCACCCCCCACAGCACCCAATGGATGCTTTAACAAAAACCCTTAATGAGCTTGTAAGAGATTTATCTTTGTTGAAATAAAGGCTCATACATGTACATGGTCATCATATTCCTGGGTATTGACGCAGGTATTTTAGCCAAGTGTAAAAATGCTATTAAACACCAGCTGAAGTCAATACTCGTGAGGAAATTACCGATGAGAAGTCGACTGCACGGTATGAGTCAGCTCTAATGTGTACATATTCTACGCATTAAAATAAGACCTATTGAATAAGAGTTATTATAGTTAAAAGCCAAAGTTAATCAGATCCCTGTTTTATTCCCTGTTCACAATGAGTTACGTATGACAGTTCTGACACAGCCTGCACTTCAGGTCTAGTTCATTTTTAATATTAATGAATTTAAACAACAGGTTGCATTTTCTGGCTTCATGCTTTTGACCGCATATCACTGTCTTTGCCTTGTCTTTGTTCTAACCTTTGTTTTTTTTGTTTTTTGTTTTATCTTTCTATGTGCCATGTTTCCCTGTGCTCTTTCCAGCATTTGTGTTCACATCATGTCTGTTCATCATGTCTGACCTTCTGTGTTGTGTGGTTCTCTGTGTTGCTCACAGGAGTTATGTCTACACCCCTGTTCATCGCTTTGTGAGGTATAGTTAACATCCAGGACATCATGCTGTGGTCCTATTCAGCATACTGCATATCAGCTGTTTACCAAACATTAGTCTTGTAAAGATTACATTACCTGAGTATACGACGAACGAGTTGGCATATTTTTTTGTCACCTTTTGTATGTATACAGTACACTATATTTTCTGAAAAGTGAAAAGAAATAGTCTCTCTGCTTATTTTGTATATAAAGCATACATGGCAGAGAACGTGTACTGTATAGCAGACTTGTTAAGAAGTGCCTCCAGAGTAGCAGTTAGGTGATGGTGCTGTAGGGTGCGTTAAATTCCATGCCGGGATAACAGCGATTACGGCTCAGGAAAGCAATAGTGAACCATTAGCTCGGCTGTTTGGGAAAATCGAACCCGTCATCAGCATTTCTTTCAGCCTGGATAAACAAACAGTTCTGTGAGAATGCCATGGTTTGATATAGCAGCATGGATTGTGTGAATTACAGAATGTGTATCATTTCGTCCATGAGGACCATCTTTTCACTTTCAGGCTAGCGACTGCCATGCATCAATTACATTAGTTCTACTTACCTTAGCTTTATTATTTTTCAATATCAAATTATGTCACTGAAATAATGCCAGAGGCGGCTTGTAAATAGGGCAGCACCATATGCATACTGCCTACCAACTGCTTAACAAACGTCAAATGAAATACTAATTTGCTCCATACAGAGACGATTCTAAAAATGGCAGAATTTGTGGCCACACAACACATGCCATACTCCACTTAGCTCAATAAAGTTATTATTGCATGTAGTGGGCAAAAATGGAAGCTAACAAATTCCACTAAAGGAGCATTGAGATAGGAATCATGTTACCCCATGCTCCTGTGAAGAGCTGATAGTTACTGTAATAACAAGGTTGCCAAAGCCTGTTTTTAATACCAAATTGGCCTTGGTTTTATAACCAAGAATTGAAATGATGCTGGAATTATATTTGATTATATTTGATTGATATGTCACCATTATTAGCTTTTCTTGGTTCATCTGGCACACTGGTGAAGAAAAGCACACCTATGGACACTGTTGAATAAATGCCAAAATGTGCTCCTAGGCTACATGCTATATGACTGTATTTTGCAGATTCTCAACTATTTATTACATGGTTACTCTAAAAAAAACTCACTAGTGAGTTGCATATAACACAAGCCAAATCTAATACCCTCTTGACTCAAAATCTACAGTCATGAGCCACTCCTGGGTGAGTAGTACTTACCTGAATGTCGATGGCAAAAGATGGTCTTCTTGGATGATACAGTACTTGTTTCCCCTACACCCCAATTCTAGTTTGTTGATTTCTCAACCTGACGTTTCTCTCTGTTTTCCCTTTACCCCTAGCAAGGAGCAGCAGCGCTGTGTGCAGAAGAAGTCCATCTGGGAGCAGCGCACTAACCAACTACGTCGCCACACCGTGCGCAACAGCAATGAAGCGCTTTACAACGAGCTGGAGCCTGAGGACCGGATGCGAATGTCCTCAGCGCTCCATCTGCGCCCTGACATGAAGACGCACCATGATCGGCCCTTGACAGTGGATAAATCGCAACCTCCAGAGGGCAGGGATACTCCGGAGGAGGCACCTCTTCACAAACATCACCGGTGCCGCGGAGAGAATGGTGAGGCTGGAGAAGGACGCCGCCAACGGCACCACCGCGGTGGTGAACAGAGAGAGCACCAGGATGGAGGACACAGGAACAAGACTGAGGATGGTGATGATGATAGGGAGCACCATCACTACCATTCTCACCGGTCTAGAGAGTCAGATGGTGATGGCAGTAATGGAGCAAGAGGAGAACGACTTCAAAGAGTGCACAAAGAGGGTGAAGCAGGGAATGGTGAGAGGAGGAGATATAGGCCTCGCGTCAAAGCCCAAACCACGCTTGACAAGGAGGAGAGCCGGGAAAACAAAGAGAGAGATACACCAAGCCGCAGGTCAGACATAATACTACAGGATGGGTGAAAATTAACTAGGCAATATTTAATGGCTATAGAACTTGTAGTATCACTGGAGCAGCACCCTATGGTGCACCACCCCATTTTGCTCTTACTAATCATGCGTGGTTAGACCAGCATTTTGCAGGATGTTGGCTGGGTCGATGCAGACCTCATGAATGGCCTCCAAGAAGTCCAGATCTCACTCCATGTGATTTTTTTCCTGTGGGGCTTTTCAAAATAGGAGGTGTCCAGGACAAAGCCTGGCACGCTGGAGGCACGGATTCACAAAGTTCTTAGCAATATAACTTCCTTCAGAAGATTGCGCATTTTCTTCCTGGTCGTTTGAGGAAACTGGTTGACGCCACCGTTGAAATTGAAAGATTTGCTTTCATTTTCCTATGTAATAAATTTCATGTACAATTTGTTTCAATAAATTTGTATTAGAAATATTGACTTTATTGCCAATTTTAATGCCTAGTTACTCTTCACCCACCGTGTATTACTACCACTACTACTGCTAATAATGATAATAATATTAGTAATAATAATAATAATAATAATAGCACCTCCAGGGTTGAAAGTTTTAATCTTTCTGCATGTTCTCCTCATGCTTGGGGTTTCCTCAGGGTACTGCAGCTTCGTCCCAAGACATAATAGGCATAATAGGCTGATTGGCATTTCCAAATTTCCCAGAGTGTATGATTGGGTGTGTAAGTGTGTATCCTTGTGACCTGTGATTGGTTGGCACCAGATCCAGGTTGATCCCCTGCCTTGTGCCTTGAGCTCCTTTCTCATTCTTCTCATCCGTGTTGTAAAATCTGCATGTAATATAAAAGGAATAAAATACTTTGGGATATGTAGTTATGGGAAAATAACCACATTTTGGGGTTGTAAGAGTAACTACATATATTACCAAACTATCATTGTTCCTATTCCTACAACAGCACAATCTGAAGTGTTTTATTGCTTTTATAATACAGGACAATGTTTTTTGTTCCCCCCAGGGACAGGTTCATGGATACAGAGGGTGATGGTTTGAGCTCGAGTTCTGTGCCATCTCCTACTGAGAGACAAGAGGACTCAGATAACCTAAAAAACAGCACGAAGGCCGCTAGATCAACTGCAGTCAGCATCCCTGTTACCATTACTGCTCCACCGGGAGAGACCACCGTCATTCCCAGTCAGTAATCTAGCAGCCTTTACAGGGATGTTTATAACCACATGAAAACATTTGGCTTATTAAAAATGCTTTTAAATGATTACTGTCATTTAACAATGTATTAGGAACGAATGATTGTTCTCTTCTTGGTAGTGAATAATATAGATGGTGAGAGCCTGCTCCTAAATGATGAAAAGAAGGATCTGGATGAGCTGAATCAGAATGCTCCTAAACCCATCTTACCGTACAGCTCCATGTTTGTGTTTGGTCAGTCCAACCCGTGAGTATTGACTCTAATTGTGGCCTTCAAATTTCCACAAGGGGAAGTGTGTATCAGTCACATGATAGGTCCTAATAGAGTACACTGTAGAATTCTCCTGCTCCACCTTCATACTTAAATCAACAGGTTGTCCTGTTCATACAAGAATTTTGTATGTGCTATATAAGGAAAGTGAAAGGTTAATGAACATTGAAACTGTGATCTAAGTCTGTGTGTGTTTGCAGTGTACGAAGGTTGTGTCACTATGTGGTGAACTTGCGCTACTTTGAGATGTGCATTCTCATGGTGATTACCATGAGCAGTATCGCACTCGCTGCAGAAGACCCTGTGAATGCTGCTGCTGTTCGGAATAACGTGAGACCATGACACACACACACACACACACATACACGCATAAGCACATCCTGTACAGTATATACACATACATATCCTACACAGTGCAAAGCATATGACTAACTATTTTGTCATTCTGTCAGGAGGACTACTCAAAAATTATTTAAGAAAAATAGATTTTTTTATATAAGTGATATTTTTTTAGTGATTTGATTATTAATATTGTATTAATTGATTATTAATTTATAAATATTCTTTAAACATACCATGATGTATGAATAGTAGGGATTGAATGTATGGAAGTATATCAGTGCCAAAATTCCTTATACCAAAAAGCATTTTTAATTACATGAACCGAATAAAAAATTGTTGTAATAAAAACATTTTAATTTTATTGCATTGCAGTTTGAGCAGAATGGAAAAAATCCTTGCAGCATTTATAATGCGTGAAAGTTTTGGCACTGCAATTTATTGCCATTTAATGAAAATTAGATTTTCATTTGTATATTTCAAAAAAGCATTTAAAAAGTCAATGTAAAAATATTGACTTTACTTAATTGCTGTTCAAAAATATTTTCAAGTGTTTAAAAATACCACCTTTCTTATTTTTTAACCTCACAAATTTACGACAACAAAATTTAGGTAATAAAATTCATGACGACTAAATTCAGGTAATAAAATTCATGATGACAAAATCCACATATTAAAATTGAGGTTGACAAAATGCGAGTAGAAAAAATTCAGGTACATCTGGGATATCACAGAAAGAGCAACCGCTGTTACACTTCCATATGAAAACCCCTACTATTATTATTATTGCACCAAAAACTTTGACACGAGTTGAACATTTATGCAAGACGTTCTGGTTGGGCTTCACGGCCCAAAGCTGATATCAAAACGGTTTCCAAGATATCCGGCTCAGAGACAGTAGACTGACTTCTATATTCAAGTGCATGCAAGGGATTATGTTCTATTGTCTGCGTGTGTGAGTGAACCATGCAGATCGGCCTTTTATTATGGAGACTGGGCTAAGCCACACCCCCTCCACTCACACACACTCACTGGGATAACAACCAGTATAAAAAAAATCTTATATCTTGGAAAGCATGTATTTTAACCATTTTGGTGCCAGGAAAAAAATGGTGCACCAGCCTTCAGCTCCAATTTCAGTTTTTCCAGGAATTTTATCAACTTCAATGTATTAGTTTGTTATAAAATGTAATATAGCACAACCACGACTTTCTCTAGAGGAGGCGTTCTGAGTAAAGTCAGTGTTTGGGTAATGAAGGCATTCATCAAAGAGCCAACCATGGAGCCCGAGGGCACCATGCTTCACTGTCAGGTTAGCGTTCTCAGGCTGGTGAACAGTGTTGGGTTTTTACCTGCTGTTAATTTTGCTAACTATATTGATTTTCCCACTGTTATAATGACATATACATTTTTATCCATTTCAATGCAAGACTTTGAAACTATTAAATGTGGAAAAGTTTACAAAAGGCTGACTGCTTGTGCAAAGTTCTGTAATCATCATTCCTCCAGGCCAGTCTGAGTCGGAGACCTTTGCCTGGTTATGGGAAAATCTGAATGTTAACCAGGGGTTAACAACCACGTTAAATCCAAATAGGAATGTTTATCAAGTACAGTGTATCAGTATTTTTCTGATATGTTTTAATATTGTAAATTATTTACATGTAAGCCTAAAGGTTTGTAGCTTACCCGAAACTGAATTAGGAGTTATGTGCCATTGCTGTTTTTGCTTTTTTTCCCCCAGGTGCTGAAATATTTAGATTACATCTTCACTGGCGTGTTCACATTTGAAATGGTGATAAAGGTATTCTTTAAAGGACTTCAACACAAAAAGATGACTGTTGCAAATATTATGAGTGCAGATGATATAGCCTAGTCATACTGTATGTCGTAATGTTATGAGTAATGTTTCTGCTCCGATGTGTTACGTGTCTTTTAGATGATTGACCTCGGACTGCTTCTCCACCCTGGCTCCTACTTCAGAGACCTGTGGAATATTCTAGACTTCATTGTGGTCAGCGGTGCCCTGGTGGCTTTTGCCTGCTCGTGAGTTCACTCTTCTGTTCGGATTTGTCAGAGCAGCGGCTAAAAGGAGAAAATCCAGTCTTGTCAACCTAAAGCCAGGAAAAAAAAGCACTGGGCTGAAAGTGATGAGAATAAGATATGACTGCTGCCTCTCCAGCAGTTGGTGGGAGATAGAGCGGTAGAGTAGAGGGACGGAGGTGTGTCTGCTGCTTCCTGTGGAAAGAAAGAGTGTTAAATGTGTTTGGGGATTATGTGTATTGTTGACGCACACCTGAGCTAGCTTTTCTGGTTAACTGTCGTATCTGCTTGTGCCTCCCACAGGAGAGTGTAGCCAAACTTAGCAGCGCTTACTGAAGCAGGCTCTAACCCGAGACAGATTTAGTCTATCAGAGCTTTAATTCTCACCACTACACAAGAGGCCATGCTTATTTACTCAAATGAGTTTAAATTGCTTACTCGCCAGGGAGCATACATTTATACTCACACACAGGCGAAATTCAGTCAAATTTATATGAACATACACCAGCAAATGCACACTATCATTTATGTAAAAACAGACAAAAACACAAAGATGCATAAATATAATCGCATGCATATCATCATTCATAAACCCCCACCTTATTATTTTTTTTTTTGACCCTGACACATTCACCATATTCGCTGTCCATATTGTAGGAAGACCTTACTGGGAAGACCTGACCTTCCTTGCATGACTTTTAAAAGGTCTTCCTTTAGACTGTTGATGAGGAGACTCTGTTCTTATGACCATAAAAGATGATGCTGTTTAGGTCTCTAGGCAATTCAAGATACTTCCACACGGAACCTATTTTTTTTCTCTCCAATGTTTTTGACTGATTTGAAGGGGAGCATTGGACAAGTGGAAGAATGCCATGTTGGTATATCCAGGTTTGGATGTAGTTCCCAGTAAGTAAATATCCAAGCTTCCAGTTCCTGCTTTGGTGTCTAGAAATATACCGTATCCCTCTCATCTCAAGTCAAACTGTTTGCCCAAGCATTTAACTTGCTACATCATAATGGATGGAATAACAGTGCTGTCAAGTGTGAAGTTAGTGATGATGCCTCTGCTCAAAACCAGGGATATGGATTTTCCTGGCTAGAAGGGCCACGAGCCCATGGGATCCGGTCCTCAAAGTTATTCAGAATCCATCTGCTTCCTGGGACAGATGTTGTTATCACAGTCAGATCATCCATAAAGTCCCTGATGGGTGGCTGACTACTTCCACACTTCATCAGTGGGCTCCCAGACTGTACCTGAACAGATTTTTTTTGTCAGCCTGTTCATGGTGAAAGCGAACAGAATCCCTAAAACAGCACACATAGTGATTATTGACTTCTTGATCTTTTCACATTCTATTGTTTGGATCAAGGATTGACACTGCACCCCGATGTCAGTCCAATGCCACCTGAACTAGCTTATGGAGGGTATTATTAATATGATTATTCTGTTTGCAAGTCAATTCAATTCAAATTTATATAGCGCTTTTAACAATGGTCATTGTCTCAAAGCAGCTTCACAAAAATGAGAGGGGGGGGGGGGAGATTTCTTAGAAAAGAAAATATTTGGAAGTGTGTATGTGTGAGAAAATTGTGTATAGGTAATAATG
>JAQMYL010000011.1:21386626-21401496 GCA_030014365.1 Clarias pachynema | reverse complement strand
TCTGCTGTAGCGACCCATTGCCGGGAGCAGCCGAAAGACCAACAACAATTTATTTGATTTGCAACAACAACAAAAAAAATTAGTTAGGCTACTCAATAATGCAAGAACGATTAATATGAATGAGTACAACAAAATCAAAAACTTATAGTTCCGTTTACTTAAAACTGGAAACATCATTACTTAAAAATTTTTATGTAACTGATTACCTCAAATTTTTTGAGTTTTGCCAATTTATTCGGGTTTACAGTGTAAGCTTAGATTGAAAGAACTCAAGTGAATTGAACAGGGCTCAATGAACCCCACCAACTGCATGTCTGGGTTTTTATCCAAAATCAGTACCTTTTTGTGGCTGAATAGACAAATAATCACAGCCATACTCCAAAAATCTAGTGGGAAGTCTTCTTAGAAGAATGGAGCTTATTATAAAACCTAGAACAAGATATTCAAAAATCAGAAATAAAATTGATTCACATACTATTGGGCAACCTTTTTGTTCTAGAGAATTATGGGCATTCATTAAGTGCTGGAGTACTTGCATTAAAGAAATGGAGATTATGTAGAAAAGTAATATACTTTTTTTTGACACTTGTGAACAATGAACAATACAACTTAGTAATGGATATACACCGGTCAGCCATAACATTAATACCACATAACATTAACACACTGATTATTAATTATATGCCAGTAAACTGGTGACAGGCTCATAGACACCTAAGACTCACTCATTCCAACAGGGACCAAACTGTCTGGTTTGATCTCACAGATTAGCCAATGCAGCACAAACTGCCAAAAAGTCAATGCTGGCAATGATAAAAACACCCAGTGCACCATAGGCCAGTGTGCAAAGAGGCAGAGAGCCCAAGACCTGGCCTCTAATCTCCCCAGATCTCAGTCCAAAAAACATTCAAAGAAACAAGTCTGACTCACAGACGCCCCTCCCCGCAACCCACAGCACCAAAAGAATCCGCTGCCAATGTCCTGGTGTCCGACACCACACAGAGCCACACTCTGAGGGGCCAATGGCACCTAGGAAACCCAAAACTTGAATTGTAATGTTAATGGTTAATGGTAATTTTATGCTTGATGCATCGGAGTCCAAAAAAGTTGCCACACTCTTTGAATCTACAGTATATTTATTTTGGCTCAGACTTTTTTTCTAGTTATTCCTATCTTTATACAATTGTTATCACATTTCTTAAAATGTTAAAAGAAAAAAAAAAACAATTCACCAACACCATGAGAGTACAATATCATTCATTTACTATTCTTTTTTTTTTTTGTATGAAGGGTGCTGAAACACTCGGTAGATGCCACTTATGAAGACCAAGGTCCAAGCCCAGGCTACCGCATGGAGATGTCCATCTTTTATGTGGTCTACTTTGTGGTCTTCCCGTTTTTCTTCGTCAACATTTTCGTAGCTTTGATCATCATCACGTTCCAGGAGCAAGGGGACAAAGCCATGTCTGAGTGCAGCTTGGAGAAGAATGAGGTACAACAAGTCTTGTTGTGTGTGTGATTGTGATGGTGTGACGGCAATGTCTGTCTGCTATACGCTCACATTGCTGTGATGAATATTAAGGGTGAGAAAACCTTTAGAGAATTTCTATCTCAAGTGAGAGCAGGGGCAACACACCTGTCCAACCAAATTCCTTCTACCTGAACATTGATTTCCACAGACTTCCTTTCCTCTAGTTTAATTCTGTAAATTTTCTGTTTCTCTCTATGCCTTCACTACGTGCCCTCACCAGAGAGCTCCTATTATCAGAAAGGCCATTAACATGTAGTATTAGCTGTTTAAAAATGCTCTAAGAGATTTCTCTGTTGGGTGCAGACACTAGTTTGATGTTTGCTTTCTGTCTCTAACACTTTGATTAGTTTTGATTCCAAGAGCTCAAGGGACATCGAGCTGCTCCCTCTGATAATTAAACAGTGTTAGATCATGAGCCGATGTCGAAAACGATGCCGAATCCTGGCACAGATCTGAAGCCGCTCTTAATGAGGAGGCTTGCTCAAGTGCCTTTAAGGCTTTGTGATAAGAAGATTAAGGCCAGTTTTGCTTTCTTAACCACAGAGGGCGTGCATCGACTTTGCCATTAATGCCAAGCCCCTGACTCGCTACATGCCCCAGGATAAGCAGTCCTTCCAGTACAAGATGTGGAAGTTCGTGGTTTCAACACCGTTTGAATATTCCATCCTGGCGATGATTGCAGTCAATACTGTGGTTCTCATGATGAAGGTAAGCAAACGTCTTTTCGCTGATGCACTCTGATGCACACTGACATTGTTGTTAACATCCTTATCTTTAAAGTTAGAGCTGACCAGATGCTTTTTTTTTTTACTACTAACCAAACATTTAAATTCAAATTCAAAAAATTTTATTTATTTGATATTATTAAGTTGAAAAGTTTTAACAACCTAAAAATCAAAAGAATATTGTAAAAGTATTCTAAATAAAGAATATGAAATATGAATACTATAATAATAGAAAAAGAAAAATAGAGTATGAAAAGAAAATATTTAAATAAGGAATATAAAGAAAGAATATAAAAAAAAATACGGTATAGAAAATATAGAAAACATTTGGCTGTAAATTGTACATTATGTACAAGTAATAAAAATGAAAATAGAATTGAGATGGAATTGAAATGGGAATGTCCAGTCATGAGCATAGCAGCATAACAATGTGCACATGTATTAATTACTAATAGTGTGATACAGTGCAGATGTTTGACTTCTTCCTTTAAGTATGGAAAGGAAGGTAAAAACATCAGTATTGATCTAGAAGGGTTTTAAACTCTTTAAAGCCTTTTAAGGGTTAAAAATCTGTAAGATATTAAAAGGGTATGGAAGATGGCAGGTTGTGCTGTTATAGGCTATAGGCTAAAAAGAAGTCAATACTGGCCACAACTCAACTCTCAACACTACATATGGGGCTTAGCAGGTAAAGGGTTCAAGGTTGCTGATCTGGCCTCCAAATTGGGTCCCAATTGAGAATGAATAATGCTGGACAAACAAGTCTGATCCATGTAGGCCGCACCCCATAACCCACAGCACCTAATGTGTTCACCGCTAATGTCCTGGTGCCAGAACCCACAGCACACTCCCAGAGATCTTGTGGAGTCATGCTTCAAGTAGCCAGAGCTGCCCCCAGCGCAAAGGGAACCCAGTCAATATTGGACATAATGTTTTTGGGTTTTAATCTTATACCTGATTGGTGTCAGACTTGATAAAATGAAGAAAAAAATCTTGTTCTACAAACAAAATACTGTGAAAAAATTCTTGTGCCAACTGATCATGCAGCAATCATGGTGAAGGTGAAGATTCCTAAAATTCTTAAAGACATAAGAACATTACTCAACAACACTCTACAGCGCTACAGTAAATACCTTAAACATTTCTGTACAAATTGGAAAATTCATGCATCTATAACACATTTTCCCTACAGCAGGTAGGATTTCACAACACACCCTCAGACTAATGGTAAAGGTAGGAGAGAAGCCAGCAGTCACTCGAAAACAGTTGCAGGATGACCTGAAAGCAGTTCCTGCTATAGACATTTTAGACTCCTTTCCAAAACACTATATTTTCAACTATATGAAAACTTATATGGACATTACAGAGCAGTTTTTATCCACTCCTCTGGTAGGTGAAAAAAATTCGAAGGGAATGATTCAAGTATCTAATTCATTTGCGTATTCGTGCATTTAATAGAAATTGTGAAGGTTAAGAAAATGTTGTTGTGAATTAATTAATAGCAGAACAAATATTGCACTTGTTTTTGGAATCCATCGTAATTTCACCAAAGTAGCAGTAAATAACAGCAAGAAGCTACTGTAGTATAGCACAAGGCAGTGCAGCTAGAAACAGGCAGACTGTCCTGAGGTTTATTACTCAGTTGTTTGCTTGGAGAAATGCTCGATTGACTTCTATTATGCACGTCTATTGTTTATGCCGGGGCATAAACGCAATGAGGCTATGTATTTAATAGGTTGCTAAAATTAATAATGGCTTGCTAATAAGCAGAAATAATACCAATCATACGTCAGTAAAATGACATCTCATTATGTTTTATATCACGATCTTAACACAGCTCATTACTGTCTGGTTAAAATGTTATGCTATAAACATCCTGCTATAAATATACAGTTATAGATTCTAAAAATCTTTTTTTTTAAAAATTCAAAGTCACTCATAGCAAAAGAAGTAAACCAGTTCTTATGTGGCTGCTTTGTCGCTTTCAGTTCAGTACGGCTTCGAAGCCTTATGAGGACATGCTGAAGTGGCTGAACATTATTTTCACTGCCCTCTTCACCCTGGAATGTATTCTGAAGATCATCGCTTTTGGTCTGCTGGTGAGAAACACTCAGCACACTCACACACAGCACACGGCCTGGGTTTTTAGTTCGTTTTACTCAGAAGGTGAAATCAGCACTGATAAAAACGCACCAGAAGTTCAGTATTTAACATGCAGACATTAGCCATAAGTACAGACTTTAGTGCTGACAGTTGCATGGACGTGCTGAAACCTGTCTTGGTTAAGAATAGTTCCTTGAAGTTTCATGTTTTAGGATAGAAAATATTACTCTTGATTATATAAATTGATGGAAATGCAGCAATTGCAGTTTTCTTGACCAGACGATTCAAATTATGGCCAATTCCAATTTTCTGTCTTTTTTTTAGGAACTTTAATAGACAGCATCCACAAATATTTTGTTGTTTTTTTTCTAGCTGAAAAGGAAGTGAAGTCATTTTCACCAGTCATGGCTGATCAAGCTGACCAATAATTCGGGTCATTGCTCTATACTGTACATCTTCTCCGGTTTCCTCCCACTGTCCAAAGACATGCTAACTGCCGTTCCCAAATGTGTGTGTTTGTGTTGCGTCCAGGGTGTACCCTGTCAGATAGGCTTCTTGGGATAGGCTCCAGGCCCCGCGCAAAGCTGGATAAAGCAGTATAGACGATGAGTGAGAGACGATGACGATGATAATATCCCTTTACAGTCAGCAAATCATAATAATAATAATAATAATAATAACTTTCATTAGTAGGGGTGTTCAATGAGTGCTTTAATTGGGGAAATCCCAAGGAGAACATTGTTTAAGGATTAATTACCAAACGTAGCAGATGAGTCCTTGGTCAGCTTATCCTTTAAACTGTAGGCAAATTTTCTTTAAACAAAATTAACAAATAAACATTGCCATTAATGTGATAATGAGGGTGGAAGCCATACTTTTAAATGGAATTAAACTTCTTTGCGTAAATATTGATGTGATTTTTAATCTGAAGTCGCCGCCTCTGAATGCCGCCCATGGAGATTAACATAATGCTGGAAATGTCTTGGTTGGTTAATTAAAGGAATACACTAAGATGAAGGGATTTTGGTGAAAGCGTGTGAACTGCATGATGATGATGATGAATAAGAAAGGGCACTAATAGTGGCACATAAATCTGTGCTCTCCGTGCCTGCAGCAGCAGGACCCATCTCAAGCTCCATTTCCATTTAGTAGCCTCATTTATTAAATGACTCTGGTCCCCACACGATGCTCTTACCTCCACCTGTTCTGAGCTTGAGGCAGATGGCAAGGCCTCGCTGCTGTTGTTTTAAGCCCTCGGCAGCCACAACTCGACAAATCGCTGTGGCATTCAGAAGAGACATGCAGACATGACTGCGTCTCCTGGCAGAACAGCCTGTCATGGACGACTCGATGTATGAGACGTTATACTGTATGCCTGCATGAGGTTTAACATCCATTTAAAATGTTATGTTTTTTGAAGTTATTGTAACAATTTTCTCTACTTTTTTCCTGATCCTCTATTAAATTGCATCCAGAACTATCTAAGGGAAGCCTGGAACATATTTGACTTTGTAACTGTACTGGGCAGCATCACTGACATCCTGGTCACTGAAATAAAGGTAAGCAGTTGAGATGGTCATCTCTGTACAGGTTTACTCATGACGTACATGATCGTATGCAGTGGCATGCAAAAGAATGGGCATCCATGTTTAAAATATCTGCTAGTATGAAAAGTTAATTGAGTAAAGATGAACTGATCTCAAAAAGTTATGAAGTTTTCAACATTGTGTTCAACATTTTATGCAAGATTTGGGTTATTTTGGGTGATTACAGTTTCTTTCAGTTTGTAATGTAATGAAGAAATACCAGCTAACAAGAGCAGTGGAGGTCAAGTTGAGGTCTGGAGGTAAAACAGACCTTCCATCAGAGTGCCCTGATCTAAACATAATGGACAGACCTAATTCATGCAAGTTTCAATTCATGCAAGATAGATCAAGAATTTCCCAGAACTAGAATCTTCTTCCAAGGAATAATGGGTGAAAATCCCCCAAACAAGAACTAATAGACACTTACCTAGCTATAACATGCATTTACAAGCTGTAATTCTTGGCAAAAGAGGTGTTACTATGCAGGGTGCCCAAACTTTTGCTTCAGTCCTTTCTGAAATTGTAAATAAAATTAAAAAAAATACTCTTACACGAAGTAATTAAAGAAATGTGTCATCTTTAACTTCATGGCTTTTGAATATCAGTTCACCTTCTACTCACATAAGGGTGCCCAAACTTTTGCATGCCCCTGTGTAGAATAACGATGTTGTGTTTATGTTCGGGCTTTCAGTGTTTTGTCTGTGTTACTGTTTGCGTGTCTGCAACCTTCTCTTTCTCACTGGTATATCGAGAGTAAGACAAGATCATGAAGACAAGACGGAAGGACGAGTTCACTTCAATCCCGCGCTCCACACGAGAGCAAAAATTCATTCAGTTCGATTTAAAAAGCACTTTCAACATTAGATATTGCCACAAATCAGTTGTAAAGATACGTGAGAGAGTGATTTCCTGGTCAGAGATGAAAATGGACAGGAAAAACGCCCTGAAAGCTCATGAGGAAGAACCCCATCTTCTACTAGGTGCCACTACGTAATGGTTTTTATAAATCATAAATGGTATAGTATATGGATGCAGAAGAGTAATGGAAAAGTGTTATGAAAGTGTTACGCATGTGCACATTATAAATGAAAGTCCTAGAACAACAGAAGAGTGTTTATAATTAAAGCAGCAGTTCTTGACTAGAAATCAGCAGTATCTACAGTAGGTACAGTAAGCAGTATCTACTGAAGCAAGGTTGAGATTTAGGCTTTAACACCGAGATTTACTACTGAATTGCAATTTCATCTCTGAATCATTGCAAATCAACTTTTGTATTATTAATATTAAGTCTTACATTATAAAAAAAAAAAGCGCCTGTAGTGTAACTCCATCAAGTCATATTTTACTCACATGCTCATTCTGCGAAATTCAAAAGAGGAAAATCGTCGGCTGAAGCTCTGCTGTGCACACATCTCCCCAATGAGTGTTGACAGTCGAGTCTCAGAGAGTAGACTCTCGTCCCCTCCTAATGATTTCACTGTCACTCTGTTTCCATGCTTAATCTCTGTTGGCACCTGTCCCCTTCTCTTTCAAATGGACTCCACAGACGGTAAGTGGCTTTATTTGTCCTGCTCTGCTTCCGTTCATCTGTCCTGCCTGTTTACATATATGTGGATAATTACCTATTTGTCTGTCTAAATTTAAGCTACAATGCCAACACTGCCAAAAAATAACCCATACAAGTTAAAACATCGATGATATTTTAAATTTGCCCAGTATTTTATTTAATACAATTACTATAAACCAATTGCATGATTCTTAAAAAAAACTGCTAAATGTAATACCCCCTGTTCCACTGAGCACAAAAGATGCTGTAAGGAGCTGTTACCGACCTCTACCGAGCTCTCCAGGGGTCGTAACAAATTTGCATCGATAGTGTAGATTCGGTGGCAAATTCGTCTCAGTGGAATGGGGGTATAAGGTACATATAAATGCTCAAAGGTCTTAGGGCTCCCCAAAGTGATAATACATATTTTCATACCTCAAACTTCCTTTTTTCATTCCTCCGACAAGCTTAGTGTCTATGTAAATGAGCTACTGCTGATAGGGAAATAGGGAATAGGGAAAATAGGGAAAAAGTCTACTTCGCTTTTTTTTCTGTTTTCTCATTTAATTTATGGAGAGAAAAAGAAGCTTTTCCAGGAATGCCTTAAACCTCTTCAAGCAAGTCATCAGACAATTTAACAGTTTATTTTGTTTTAACAAACCAAATTTTTCTCTGTCTTTGAGAGCATCAGATTTTCAAGAAGGTTCAAGAAGGAATTAAGAATAGGCTAGCGCATCCTTAACACAATCTGTTGGAAAACTTGAAAACCGTACATTCTAGAGACTTGTTTTTTTACCTACTTAATGCTAAAACATAAACTATATGTAAAAATCTTGTAAAATGTAAGATTTTAAAATATAGTTTATGTTTTTAGCATTAAGTATGTAAATGCAATATTAATAAAATTTAAAAAAAGCCAAACAGCAGGATATAACGTCTGAGGATGCCTCCGTCCCCAACGTTCCATAAAGGGTTAAAACTTTAAATATTAATTATCAGTATCAGGTTTTTGTGTATTTAATTATGGCCTTGAGTAGTAGCTTGACATACTGTATCATGGTTGCAGTATAAGGTCAGACAGTGGTGCTTGACTGCTTATCGCTTATACCAATATCACTCAAGAAAAATCTGCAAGTCAGAAGTCAGAGTCATATGCATTACTGTTAAACCTGTTAAAATATTTTCCACTCCCTGACGAGAGCTTAAATGCAAGGTTTATACGATAAGGATTGGACGATTTAGATTCTCCATGCATGCATTGTTGTGCTTGACTCTCTCTGCTTGACTAGCATAGTAGAATGGAAGTCTTGTACAGAGGCATGTCAATCAAGCATGTTTATTATAACACAAGACCATGTCCACATGAACATGCACAAATATGAAATTAGGAAAACCATATTTTTATTATTATTATAAATCCCCCAGTCATTGAAGACTGAAAGTCATCAATTAAAACAAGAAATCAGCTTTGCTCCTTGCTTGGTTGGAATTAGAACCCAATCATAAAAACGTATGTGGACATCCGACCAATTTAAACTACTGTAGCTGCCACATCTACAAGAAAACTGTTGCTTAAATATGCGCTTTAACTTTCAGGACAAGTTACATTTCTATTTTGTAATCACTTGAGTTTCTATTTCTGTCAACGAAATTTTAACTTAATGATTATCTATTTAAGCAACATTCGCCTGAACACCCACTAGCACTAGATTCTTAAAGCTTTCCGCACTGTTGTGCATAATAATGTTGGTTTCTTATTCTTTGAAACCAATACTACATATACAGTATATAGCCATAATTACATATGCATGATTTCAGCTCCTTCTAAGATCCATCCATGTAACAATCAGTACCATTGAAGTGCATGTCGTTGGCAAGCAGGAATCATTTCTTCTATAGAAATGAAATTGAAATCTGCTGATTTCGATTTTGGAAATTCTTGCTGTAAAGCATAATAGATCGAAAGACACCACCCAAGTGGTCAGTAGGACTAGTACAGTACAAACACTGGCTCTCAAAACATGATCTGTGTTGATTTTGACTTTTTTAGCAGAACAAGCTGATCAACTTAAGCTTTCTGAGGCTGTTTCGAGCTGCTCGACTCATCAAGCTTCTGAGGCAGGGCTACACCATCCGGATTCTGCTCTGGACCTTTGTTCAGTCTTTTAAGGTTTGGACTTTTAATAAATGCCTGGCTTTATTACCTGGAAAGCAAACGGTGCAGGCTAAAATATATGCTCATTTAATTGCTATTTAACTAAAACAGTTACCTCATTTCTGCACCTTATGTATTTTGCTTTGCTTTTTTGATCTACATAAACTATAATAACATTGTACAAGTGCTTTTATTACAAGAGTAACATTTGAATGTGTGACATCTGCTGAGAGGAGTGTCATTGTTTGTTCAAAAATTATAACAAAGCATGAGCTGGTCTTATTCATTATTCATGATATTTCATGTTCTGACATAAAACTAGTCTTTTGTTACTTGATGACTTTCATTATTATTTCACTCTTTTTTATTCTGTCATGTTGAGGCTTTAAATAAGATATAAGACTGCAGGGTTTTAGAAACATCATATTTTAATCATGTCTGGTTGGACAGGCAACTAAGCAAGAGGGAGGTTTTTATTTTCATTCAGGTCAAACTAATATATAAGATAAAAAATGATGTATTACCATTAATGTGTGGTGCTGTGCAATGTACTCACAGCATCTTTAAGAAATTGTGAGATTGTGGTAGTCTAAATTAGGCTAATGGCTTATTTCTATATTGGTAAATTAAATTAACAACCAATTTTATATGTACAGAATGGTGGCACAGTGGAATAGTAGTTAGCGCTGTGGCATTTCACCTCGAGGGTAGAGGGTTTGAGTCCCACCTTGGGGTTTTCTCTGTGAATGGTGGGTTTCTTCCAGGTACTTCAGTTTCCTCCCAAAGTCCAAAGGCATGCAGATAAGGGTAAATGTCATTTCCAAATTGCCCCTAGTATGTGTGTTTGCATGCTTGTGCCCTACAATGAACTGGCACACCATCCAGGATGAACTTCTCCCTAAAAGAATTGTCTCACATATCTCTAGACATACAGTACTAGCAACTCCAGTGATGCAGCTGATGTTGAGGAACTGTCGGGATGAAAATTCACAAGCCATAAGCTGACAGCTCTTGCCTTTTAGGTTTTAGGTTATAGGTTTTTCCAATATTTTTCAGTGGTCAGAGTCTCAAGGGGCAAAAAGATTTAAGCGACACACTTTTAGTTTAATCTGAATACAGATGCCCATATGATATGCAGAATTATCTTACACTATCTGGATAACACAACTTATAGTTTGTTTAAGTTGACACCGCTTTCTCTTATTACAAAGGCTGTTTTTTTTGTGATTTTTTTTTGTCTTGTAGGCACTGCCCTATGTGTGTCTGCTCATTGCCATGCTCTTCTTTATATACGCCATCATTGGAATGCAGGTGAGTGCTACTCCAGCACTTTTAATTACATTTAAAGCCACTCGCTGTTGCAGTAAATGTTTTTCGTAAATGTTTGTTTAAATGTTTTTCGGGCTGCTTTTTAAAACAAAGATACAGATCATTTTTTAAAAATTCATTCACTTTTATTTAGTACACATTTATTAAATTATCCCCGTTAAATCAATTATACATTAACTTATCAACCTCCAAAATGTCATAACATTACAATGAAAAGCATTATGCCCAGTATTGGGTAGGTTCCCCATGTGCCACCAGGGCAACACTAGCCCCTTGAGGCATGCCACCACAAGACCTCTGGGGATGTGCTCTGGTGTCTGGCACCAGGACGTTGGCAGCGGATTCTTTGGGAGCTGTGGGTTGCAGGGTGGGGCCTCCATGGATCAGACTTGTTCGTCTGCTATATCCCATAGGAGCTCAATCAGTTTGGGAACTGGGGAGATACAGTAGGAGGCCAGGTTGTTGGCCTTGGGCTTTTTGCCTGCTGGGCCTCGTGCATGTTGCATGCATTGGTTTTTCTGTGGGGTCAGACCAGCCAGGCTAGCCTTCATTCCCCTCAGGCAATATGCGCCTTGGGTATCCACAAATCCTGTTAATGGGTTATTGTTATGACTGATTAGTGTATCTTAACTTTAAATGTAGAAATAGAACAATATGTTTCATCATGAGTAACTGAAAAATAATGTTTGATATTTATAGCTCTAAAACTGGGAACTGCTTCTTTAAAACATTCTCCATCTAGGTTAAATAGAATGAAATGTCTTGCTTGGGGTCAGGTTCATTCTCGTGTAATAGAATGCATTATTATATTTAAAAAAATAATAATTTGTGCTCATTTTCATTTGGCCGTAAATAGCCTTTTGAAATAAAGCACCATTCTTTAAGTGTGCTGTTCAGAAATTAAATAATTCTTGTCTGGATAATCGTTTTAATGGAGCTGATTAATGAAATAATGAGGATGAGACATCTGTTACTACAGCCATTGCCTGTACTTCAGTTTAGACTGAATGAAATTAAGAGCATCTTGCTTATTGGTTTCTGGAAGCCTGCTGTTCAGTCGATTAGCAAGGAATTGTAAATCAATGCTCATTGCATTGCAGGATTGAGGGAAGTAGTGTAATCAGTGAACTGTATAATCAGCCATATCCTGTGACACAGAACTGAACCCTTCTTTAAAACATAGGCCACGGATCTGTTATACATGAGGTGTGAGAAAAAATCAAAAACAGAGATAAGAACAAGTTAAAAGGCTTTTATATTTACATATTTTTATTAAAAGAAGACCTCGGGACATATCCGGCTTTTGTGAAACGAAAGCGTCTTGGTGGCACAGCCAGTATACTGTAGCAAGAAGGCAGTCTCGTCACTCTAATGGATATTTCCAGGCTTTGAGTTTGATTGCTCGTTTAGAAGTGCACGGGCAATCTCCTATATTGTGCTTGAAACTCGGGTGCCTGCTATTTAGTCGGTTAGGATGCCATTGTAAATCAATGCTTAATTGCATCATATGCAATGAGAAGAGCTGCGTAATCAGTGAGCTGTATAATCACCCGTATGCTGAGATATGGGAATAAACCATTTACTCAATTATAATTCATATATAGATGTCTATAAAAGCAGGTCTCCTATGCAGCTTTGCCAAATTGACATTTTCTGTTTATTTTGGTATGTAATACTGCTTGATTTGTAAATGTGTCTTTTTACTTAATTAAAAGCTCCATTTTAGCAAGTGTTAGTGAACTTCAATTGGCTAGTTATGAATACACAGATTTTTTTTTACACTTTATTTTTTCTTTTTTAACCTGTAGCATTTCAAAATACTTCCATAAAACTCTTTTCCAGGACTTTTCTCTTTAAATAGGGTCCTTGAAGCAAAATAATCCAAAATGTGCAAAAAATGAAATACTTTCAGTCACAGAACCTCCTAAAGCAGAATGCTGACTAAATGAGGTAATGTTAATGATTTGGGTGGTTATGGTGTATTTTGGTAGCTTTGGCTAATTGTACAATGTGGATAAAACTTTTAAAAAATTTTTTTAGCTAACTTTAAGCTAGCTGTACATGTGAGCTTGTGTTTTGCTCATTAAAACATGGATATTTAATCTATTTATGTTAGCTACCTAACTAGCTAGCCTGGAAACTGGAAACTTTAGCCGCTAAACCTTCATGCTAATCTAGCTAGCTTTAAAAAAAAAAAAATGCTGTGATGAACAATTTTCATTGTCATAATTTTTTTTCTCAAAATGACTTATGCAGTACTATAGTTACAGTTTGCTAGCAGTTAGCTAACTGATTAACTGTGTGCTAAGTTCATCTAAAGAAAAAAATAATACAGTTTTACTGCATTATAAGCAATAAGCAATGCCAGTAAATTCAAGTTGATAAATGAGTTCTTAATTATGAAAGCATGGATTTTCTAAAAGCATGGATTTGAAACACATTTAAATAACATATATTATATATTATATTTATTGCTATTTTTATCTACAGTAGGTGGCACGGTGGTATAGTGGTTAGTGGCCTCTCACCTCCAGGGTCCAGGTTTGATTCCCACCTAGGGGTCTGTGTGCATACAGTTTTATGTGTTCTCCTGTGCTTGATGGATTTCCTCTGGATGCTCCAGTTTCCTCCCACAGTCCAAAAATATGCAGATCAGGCTAATTGGCATTCCCAAATTGCCCATAGTCTGTGAATGAGTTTGTATGTGAGCCCACCCGCCCTGTGGTGGATTGGCACCCTGTCCAGGGTGTACCCTGCCTCGTCCCCTAAGTCTCTTGGGATATGCTCCAGGCCCCCTGTGACCCTGTATACAGGATAAAGTGGGAAAGAAGATGAAGATGAGAGAGAATTCCTAGCTAGACTAGCTAACAAACCATAATAACACAGTTTGCATGGTAAAGGGATTACGATTTTTCCCCCCTCCTACATATGGTAGTTTATATAAACAAAAACACATAACTGTCCATGCTGTTATAGAAAAATAATCTAAGACCAGGTGATGTAATGAGGCCATGGACATGTTACTCTTACCACCAAAGAGCTTTATTTTTGAATAAAAACATGTGTGTCAGTGATTAATTTAAGTTATATTCCTAGTATAATTGCCAACAATTAGTTTTTAATTTATTTATGGAAAAGTTCATAAAGTTACAAGTTATAACAGCTTTTGCTCACCAGCTCTTCTTTCATTCCTTTATTTTTACCATTAATATTAAATTTATCTCCCTTAACAATTAAAAGTTGTTTATTATTAATGTTTACTGTATAAAGGGTATTGGTGCCTCAGTGGTAAGCTTCTCACCTGCCATGTGGAAGGCCCAGGTTTAATTCCCAACCACTGTATGCAGAGCATCCTTATTGTCCTGATAGAACGGGAAGGTTGCATCAGGGAGAGCATCTGGCATAAAACCTGTGCCAAGATGTGTGCTGATTGGATGGTTTGCTGTGGGGATCCCTGGAAATGAACAGCCAAAAGAACACCAACAACATTATTAATGTCTGTAATAAGGCATAATACATTGTGAACGAGCTAATGAGAACATACTTAAACAAGCATTTTGTATTACTGTCAGAGAGGTTATTATAGAAAATCAATTTCCATCTGGTCAGTCAGATGTAAGAATGCAACAATGCTGTGGTGCAATTAAGTAACATAACACTCGGGGTTGTGCTTGTTTTTTTTTTTAGCATGGCTGTGATGCAGTTGTAGACAGCATGACCTCGAGTGTGATATTGCTTTCATATAACAGTTTTACAAATTGCATTTATTATCTACAGATTATATACAGTATATACACTACCGTTCAAAAGTTTGGGGTCACTTTCTAACTCCATGATGGTTCCTGATTTTTCTTTCTTTCTACATTGTAAAGGAATGCTGAAGGCGTCCAAAAAA
>JAQMYL010000011.1:21372134-21386526 GCA_030014365.1 Clarias pachynema | reverse complement strand
ATGTAGAAAATAAATCACTAAACAAAAACAAAGAAATTTGCAAGTGACCCCAAACTTTTGAACGGTAGTGTATATATCTACAGATTTGTTTGTTTATTTAACAAGTAATTTTCCTCTGTAAATACATACAGTATCTTTTCGCCACTGACGGACCTAGTTTTGATCTAGAGACAGCTCAAAACTAATTCTGGCTATTGTAAATAACAGGGATGTACTGTAAGTAGTTTTAAATTCTTTTCAGTAATAGATGAGGAGAATTAGACATGGAGGTGGTGGACAGTCTAGAGAAACTTACGAGATGTACTTCATATTTCCACGTATTCCCTTTTAGAATATTTACTTCCAATTGAATTCCCAATCCAGTAAATGGAAAGCCAGTGGACTAGGGTTATAATCCCTTGTTCCACACACCAAGTAGTGTCCTTGTACAGGGGTTAGGGAGGGATTTGGGATTTCAGCCTTGCGTTAGACGTTATAGCTCAGGTTACTCAGTTATCACTGATGTACATTCGTACGACTGAGTAATGGACATCGATATCACAACAATTCAACAAGTTAGTGACAATATCAAGACAGCTAGTGATAGTCCTACCACTTCAGTGTGTATATCCTGTGTTCCCAGGAGATGATGCATTCCCATATCTCAGAGATATTTTGAGATGAGAAATTGAAGAATGTTCCTGGCTTACGGGTTGTGTGAATTATTTATGTAGCCCCCTGCAGCTGTTTCTGTGCAGTCATAGTCGTGTCCAGTATTTGGGATGCATGCTGACCTGTCATAACCAAGTCCTGTCTTTGTGCAAGGTGTTTGGAAACATTGAGTTAAATGATGAATCAGCAATCAACCAACACAACAACTTCCAGACCTTCCTTCAGGCGCTCATGCTACTCTTCAGGTACAACCCTAAGCATTTTTGTTCCATTTGTTAGGCTGCAGCTTGTACTGTACTATATACAGTATATATAAGAGAGTACTTTGGTCAAATATTCTAGGCCTAATTTTTTTTGTGTGGTCATTTTAATGTAAAGTAATGCTCACTTTTTTCTGTTTGTTGTGAACAACAGAAGTTCCACGGGCGAGGGGTGGCATGAGATTATGCTGTCGTGTTTGGGTGGCAAGAAATGTGACCAGCGCTCGGGTTCCAATGACAATGGGTGTGGCAGCGATTTCGCCTACTTCTATTTTGTCTCCTTCATCTTCCTCTGCTCGTTCCTGGTTTGTACAAACATAAAGTCATGCATAAGAATTTAGTTTTTAATATTATTTTAATATTGTGATTCTTAATCCCAAATATCCCCTTCAACCCCCACCGCATAGACTGTTATCTTTGGAAACATCTGGAACACATCATCAGCAGTCTAAACTAACACTTTTCTTCTGAAATATAATCAAAAGTGAAATTTAATGTGAATGAGGTATATTATTTAATGCCTTCAGAGAGGAAATAAAAGGCTGATAGATTAAACACACATTGTCCCAACTAAGCACAATACACAAAAGGGACTGAGGACAGAATTGTTCAGTGTTTTTTTTTTTTGGTTTAAATAAAACCTTGTTTTTTAAAAATAATTTTAGGTATTCCAAGTGCATGTGGCATAAAACCTGTAGACTGTGAACTCACAAATCCAGCTGTTAATCGGTCAACATACAGCGGTTTCCTTCACATTATTTTTATGCAATTGATGAGACCTTGTGATATACAGTACTGTGTAAAAGTCGTGTGCCACCCCTTTTCATCATATTAAATTCAATTCAATAAAATTTAATTAAAAATTTTTTTTAGATAAAATTAAGGAAAAGGGAACAGATGCTTTACTATGAGAAACTGTGACTAAAGATAAAATTAAAAAATCAGCCTAAGCAGCAACCTCATTTCCCTTCTCGTTCCAGTTCCAACCACTCAGCATTCATTATCACCAGTATGCTAATCACTGGCCTGATCATCTGCCGTCATCTGGACTGGTTTCTCAATAGTTCATGTCTTAAGTTAGATATATTTTTTTATGTTGAATGGTTCATTTGTCACTGTGTGGCTTCACAAACAATGACACAGTTTTCTACATTAAAAAAAAGATAATTAAAAAAGTCTGGCTCTTCGAAAGAATAATATGAAGAAATGAGGGGTGCCTCAAAGACTTAAACAGTTCAGTACTGTAAACTATTGCTAAGCTGTAAGAGTTTCGTTTTCAAGCTATTGATAGATGTTGATAGCTGGTCTTTTTTCATTCTTCTTTACTCGTTGTCAGATGCTGAATTTGTTTGTGGCTGTCATCATGGACAATTTTGAGTACTTGACACGAGATGCCTCCATCCTCGGACCACACCATCTGGATGAGTTCATCCGTGTCTGGGCAGATTATGACCCTGCCGCCTGGTACGTCCCACTCACAGACAGTTTATCTTCAAGAAAACTTCAGTGGCTCTGTCAGAAATATGAAACTAAACTAAAACAGCAGGCACATGTCATTGCTGATGCACATAAATCTGATGTTCCGCTTGACGACTGTACCGGTTTAATAATTCTTTTTTCTGTCAGCATTGAGAGCTTAATCCAGCTGTACTAAGCCCACAGGACATTACATAACAAAAAAAAAAAACCTCAGCAATATTGTCATTCAAGCCAGTGAATGCTGCATGCATTTATTCTACAACGCTTCTGTATCAACTGTTTTGTGGTTTAACTCACATCTGTTTCTTGCAGCGGAAGGATACGCTATATGGATATGTACAATTTGTTACGTGTCATTTCGCCCCCTCTTGGCTTAGGAAAGAACTGCCCTAATAGGGTGGCATACAAGGTTTGCAATCCTACACACTTCCCCCCTTCAAAGGGCAGTGCTGTAGTGCTAATTAACGCTCGTAAAATCGCCTGGTTAATGCTAGTGAATGATTACACCCATCCCTCTCCCTTCTTCACTAATCGAAATACCGGTAACCATGGAAACTACAGGAAACAAAGCCGCGCTGCATACTGAGTCAGTCATAAACTGTTAATCCTTTATGTCATTAATGCACATGCAGTGTCAATGTAGGCTATATCATATATACAGTATGTAATGTATATATGTAATGTATAATATGTAATGTATATTACATATATAATGTATATACTGTAAATGTAATATTGTTATAATTGCACTTCTTAGCCATGTCTATTATGCATTATGAATAGATTAGAATCAGAAAAAACTGTCCTTGTATACTGCATTATGTAAAATTTTTAACATATGCAGTATATATATATATATATATATATATGTATATATTTTTTTTAGACATATGCTACATTGTAGCATGTATTCGCTAAAACACCAACATATTTACATATATTTATTAATTAATTTTTTTAATCTTTAAAAGCTTGATTAATTAAATTAATTTAATCTCATTGTATGTGTACCATAACAATATAGATATTTATATTTTATAATATTTATAAATTAGTGTAACTGTTAGAACATATTTATCATAATCCATAAAATATGAGCTTTAAGTAAAGATGAGACTTTCTCATTTTAATTTTTTAATTTTTTAATTTTTCATTTTAAACAAATGAAAGTCGATCAAGGAGTCGTTCAAGTCAAACCGGGACTTTTGGGGACTATAAAATCCCTGGAGTAAGTACTAATGTACTTACTCCAGTTTCACTAATGCAATAATACCATCCAGGTTTTCTCATGCTGGAGCCATGATCAGACTGCCTGCTTCATGGCTGAAATGTTGGCCCCCTAGGAGCTCCTTATATGGCCCAAACGTGTGGAAATAGTTTGGAGCGAGGTCAGGAGTGTATGGGGGATGTGCAGAGTTTCTGTAATGTGTAAGTGCTGATGTGGTGGGCGGTATGAAGTCATGTATTGTCCTGAAATAGCAGAACGCCTTTGGTAATGAAACAACACCATTTTCCTGAGGGTGCACTGCGCTCCGAGCCACCTCAGCTCTTTCGTCCACTGATGGAACGAAAACATTTGCACAATTCAGATGACATGTAAATGTCATTCGGTTTTACTCCTCAATTTACAGTACATGCAATTGCAAGTCCTGGTTTGACATGAACACCCCTAACATCCAGTCAACTTAGTGCAAATATAAAGTTAAAATGCATTTATGCTAACAATTCATATTGTATTATTAAAATGGCTATAACGTGCAATGCATTTTCATAAATAAATAGGTGTCTTTAAGAACATTGTAACATGTGACGAATCTGTTCATAGATCAATAGAATGTGTTGCTCAGAATTAACTGTTTAGATGTAATAATAATCATCATCATTCTCACGGTGTGAGCTTTGTTTCTGTGGTTCTGGTTGGTTAATCAACTTTCAAAGCATGCCATGCAGATAGAGAAGAGCATGGTTGTTGCCCTGTTCACCATCTGACCCTTGACCTCCTATTTATAGCCTCATTACGTGTGCCAAGTAACGTCTTTTGCATCCCAAATTCACCTGTGCTCCTTCATGGGCAAAGATGCTGTCACACAGCCTGACAGTTTCTCTCCAAAACAATAATGACTCTTATAATGACTGTTTCTCCATCCTGATTGTGTTTTCATTTTGTTTTCTTTCATTTCTCCCCTATTCACCATCCTTCCCTTTTGTGTGATCTTTGACCTTTGAACCGTGGCTGCCCCCTCTGTGAAGTGGGCGCATATCCTACTTCGATATGTACGAAATGCTACGTCACATGTCCCCTCCGCTAGGTTTGGGAAAGAAATGTCCATCGCGAGTTGCCTACAAGGTAGACCGGCCCTCTTCCTGTCTTACCCCATCATGCTTACTTTGCCCAGCTTTTGTGTGCGTGATCTTTGCTCACTGGATAGTGTTCCTGTCAGGCTTCCTGTGCTGTAGGCGTGTCAGTACTGTTCTTGTTGTTTGTCTTGTGTGCCAATTGGCTTTGCTTTAATGTGCCATTATAATTGTTGAAAACGTTTAGCATTTGCTAAATTTTCATATCATGGTAAACTGCCGCTATCATTTAGAACATGAAATTCAAATAAAACAATAAAAAATATATATATAGCCAGACCCGACTATTCTAAGATCGTTATATTATTAAGCTGTTCATGCTTTATCATGGGGCAGCATAACAGACTCAGAGGGTATCGCTATCTAACCTCTTCCGCATACATTAGCTCACAGATGCATGTGATTGGTTAGTGTCACTGTGATTGATTGATAGGGAAGAGAGAGTGTGCTATCCGTCGCACTCAGACAACTCGGCCAATTTTGCCACAAATGGGCGTGGCATCATCTGGATCTTGTGGGGACTACAGCTTGATGGTAATAGAGATGGGAAATCCAAATCCATTTATGGATTGAAATCCTTCTAAGTCACTCATACACTGGTTCAGAGTCTCACAAAGCATTTGAGTCACAAATCAGTAGGGATTCTGACTGCTTTTACCATGGTTTTTCACTATAACTTAGGACTCAACTAATCTGTGTAAATAAAGAGAAGGATTTGTGAATCCAGAGTCAATCCATATAAAGAATCAGGTAGTTTAACCCGGATGAGAAACAAATAAACAAGCAAATCCCATTTTTTCTGCTTCCCACACATCGACTTCAGGAAACAAGCTTTACTTCCTGCCTAATATATAAATTGTAATGTCTAGACAACTGGGTCAGTGCAATTAAAAAAAGGCCATTCATGTGGGATGTTCCCAGACTGCAGTGTTCAGGATCTACCCAAAGTGATCCAAGGAAATAAAACCGGTGAACTGGCGACGGGGTCATGGGTGGCCAAGGCTCACTGATAAACATGGGGTGTAAAGTCTGGACCGTGTAGTCCGATCCAATAGAAGAGCTCAAATTGAGGAAAATGTTAATGCACACACAGTGCATTGCTGTTTTGGTGACAAAGGGGGACCTACTCAATATTAGGCAGGTGTTTATAATGTTATCGCTGATTGTCTGAATATGCATTAACTCACTAACAATTATTATCTTAAGTCTTAAGTTGCATATATTGCCTTGTAATGTAACATTGCGAAATATTCCAAGTGAAATGCTCTTCTGGCAAATATTCATTAAGGCAGTAAAGGAAATAACGAGTAATTCAATGTAGAAACACCTTTCACAACTAAGGTACAGCTTCAACATCTTTAGTCGTCGATCTGTCCATAATACACGTGCCTGTCTATCAGGGAACTCTCCACGGCCTACGTCTGTGTGTTCTTAGTGTTTCCGTAAGTGTTTGTCTACACACCTCTCCCCGCCCTCGCGTTAGAAAACTGAATTGATTGGGAAGAGAGGTGTGTGTGTGTGTGTGTGTGTGCTGTAAATGTGTGTTCAGTGAAGCGAGACGTAACACCCCGTCGCGATCCATCCCCCAAACGCACACACATAAATCTTGCTTTCTTTCTTTTTTCCTTTCTTGTTTGTTGTTGTGGAAACATCCTCCCAGGTGGGCCGGAGTCTAATAAAGGCGGTGCTGGACTGTCTGCTCCTGTCCGCATCTCCCTGCTTTAATCACCATGTACCCACACCGCACACTGTGCCTCTTGCTTTTCCGCTGTCTAAGTAACCTTTAGTTGTGTTACAGTGGAAATGTGTCCATGCATGTGAATGTACTAATACAGAGATATATGAATAAGAGGCACAGCAAGAGGGTTGTGGTGTTGATTTTAATCCAGTTGTGATTAGAAATATACCTGGGTCATGTGTGACGATATACTGTAAGAAAGATTATGTGCGGATCGAATGGTTCACTGTGGCATCAATTTCGTAGCAATTTTACGGGAGCAGCCGAAAGACCAAGATCATTAGCTTGCACATGAATGATGCATTTACAGTAATGTATTCATTCTCAGTAACTATGAGGTCACAGATGGATGATGTTTGGTTGAAAATGCTAGTTTATTTATATAGAATATATATTTATATAGGTTATTACTAAATAATACATTTGTTAGAACAAGTTGTAGGGTGGTACAGACTGGAATAATACCTCCTTAGTAAAAAAAATGTCCTCCACACATCTCTTCTGGTTTAGGTCACGCCCACTTTTTGGGTTAATCAAAACAATATCAAAATCAATTATCTTTCAGCAGAAAACGAGTGTAGATACAGATAGTGCCATTGTGTTACACAATGTTCAGGTGTGTGTGTGTGTGTGTGTGTTGAGAGCTTATGTCTCGTAGCGTGTGTCCTTCTCTTCCTTGTCTCTGTTTTTACCTTCATCCTTTCTGCTGGGAGAAAGCTCTTCTTTTCCACCTCACTCTCTCCTCTCTGAAAGTTCATTAAAAAAAGGCAGTCATTATGGGCAAACACCCCCTCCTTCACCCCCCAACCCACCCCCACACACACATTCTTCATGCATCCAAGTTGTTTGATTTAGAACTAACTATCTCACTGTGTATGCGGAATGTACATGGACAGTAATCTGTGGCGTGTGTGTGCGGCTGAGAAGCGCCTTCTTTATGAAAGGAGCTTAAATCAACACGTTGCTGATCAAAAGCTATTGTTTTATGAATTGAGCTCACTCAAAGCATATGTTCAGGTTTCATGCATCTAGAATTGAAACTCGATATGGCGTAAAATGCACCGCCCATACATGAAGCAGATGTACTGTCCATTGTATGTCATGCATACACACATCTTCCTGATCGCTTGTTATCCCTGTACTGCATCTGCATGAGAGATCTTTTTTGTCATGTTATTAATTTATTATTAGTTTTCAAGTCACCTGGTGAGTCTTGTGGTGTGCTGGAGTTATAATAAGAATTCACATAACAGTAAAAAAAAAAAAAGAAAAAGAAAAAGACACTAAATACACTTACTGGCCACTTCATTAGGTACAAATTGCTAGTACTGGTTAGTAATTATTCATGGCATAGATTTAACAATGTGCTGGAAATACAGTATTTCTTACTATCAGGTCAATATGGACCAATATTGTTGGTCCATATTGACCTGATAGTATCACACAGTATTGGATTGAGATCTGGTGACTGTGGAGACCGTTTAAGCAAAGTGAACTCATTGTTACGTTCAAGAAACCAGTTCGAGATGATTTCAGCTTTTTGACATGTTGGCATGTTATCCTGTGACCATAAAGGGATGGACTAGGACAATACTCTGGTAGGCTGTGGAATTTAAATGATGCTTAGTTGGTACTAAAGGGGCCAAAGTATTACAAAAAATATCCCCTACACCATTGTACCACCACCACCAGCCGGAACTGTTGATACACGAGAGGATGCATTCTGGCTTTCATATCATTTATGCCAAATTCCGTCTCTTACATCTGAATATCATAGGAAAGTGGCACTGGTGGCTCAGTGGTAGGTGTTTTGCGTGTCATGTGGAAGGCCCAGGTTCGATTCCCAGCCAGTGCCTAAACCCCAGCCATTAGATGGTCCCAAGCCTGGATAAGATGTTCCAATCTTCTATTGTCCAATTTTGGAGCCAATGTGAATTGTAGCCTCAGTTTCCTGTTTTTCGCTGACAGGAATGGCATCTGGTGTGTGGCCTTCAGCTGTTGTAGCCCATCTGCTTTAAGGGTCTACATGTGTGTTCAGAGATGGCCTTCGGCATACCTTGGTTGTAACAAGATGTTATTTGAGGGCCTCCTAGTGGTGCAGTGGTAAAGTGCTCGCCCAATCATCCGGAGATTGCGAGTTTGATTCCCCGGGTGATGATTATTTGACTTTAACCTCTCGCACCCGGAGGTCTAGAGAGAGCTGATTGGCCGAGCTCTCTCAGAGGGGAGGGATGAGAGGTACTTAGTGCTCCCATATTAATGACGGCTCTACAGCCAATCTGGTGGCGTCTGTGAGCTTACGCAAGCGGAGGGAGCGGATAGCGCTGTCCTCCGAGTGTGTTACGTCGCTCCCAACGGTGCGTGAGCGAGCAGTTCGAAAAAAAGATGCGGTCGGCCTTCTGCCCTGACCTCTGGCATCAACCAGGCATTTTCACCCAAAGAACTCAAGAACATTTAAGATATTTTCCCTTTTTTAGACCATTTTCTGTAAGTCCTAGAGATGGTTTGTGTGTAAAAATCCCAGTAGATCAGCTGTTTCGCAAATACTCAGACCAGCCCGTCTGGCACCAACAACCATGCCAGGTTCAAGGTTACTTACAGTAAATCACCATTCTTCCCCATTTTAACGCTTGGTTTGAATTCAATCTTCTTGCAGATCATCTTCAAATTCTGCCATAGACGATTAGCATTAACAAGCATGTACCTAAGTGGCCTGTGAGTGTATATATACATTTTTAGGATTAGTACCTGCTTTAAGAATCAAATCAGAGTCCTCTCAGCCAGCATGAAGCATGCTCAGTCACCATGTACTGTATTTTGCTTTGTCATGACTCTTGCATGTAATTCTGATCCCATATACACGTGTCTATAGCGCTTGGTGAGGATGAACATGCCCATTGCTGAAGACAACACTGTCCACTTTACATCCACGCTGATGGCTCTCATTCGCACCGCTCTGGATATCAAACTGGCATCAGGTGTGTGCGCACTTCAGACTCGCTCACTTAAACTACTGTACTTTTACTAACCGCTCTGACGTTTGACTTCCATGCCATCTGGTGTTGTATAATTATTGCTCGTGTCTTTTAGGTGTTCTTGCTCAGCGTCTCTGTGATGCTGACTTGAGGAGGGAGATTAGTAAAGTGTGGCCCAGCCTGTCGACAAAAACTGTGGACTTGCTGGTAACACCACACAAGCGTAAGCTCTGCTGCTTTGCATTCTGTAAGGTGACTCTGTGTTGACATAACCATGGATGTGCACGGCTGCTTTGTAATGCTCTGTGTAATTTTCAATATGAATAAAACATATACAGCAGTCTTGTACTGTATGCATTTGCTGCTCTCTAGTGGTTTGAAGTTGTAGGTTTTTGTTTCTCTTTTCATTTCTGAGGGCATGAAGCATTATAACACTAATAGCCCATTACAGATGTGCATTTAAGCAGGGAATTTTGTATCTTGTATTATGCAACAACAACAAAAAATACAAGCAGTGGTCAAGGGTGAGCTGGTTTTGCACTCGCTGGAGGTTCATAAAGTGTCAGGGTCAGAATTCACACAACATGCTGGTAGTGATTGCAATTTTGGTACGTATAGTTCTGAATACAGGTACAGGAGTTGTACAATGAAACTGTGAAATGCCTGGTTTTAGACCACAATAATTCATTAGTGTGGTGTAGGGCCTCCTTTTGCGGCCAATACAGCATCAGTTCGTCTCGGGAATGACAGATACAAGTCCTGCACAGTGTCCAGAGGGATTTTGAGCCACACAGTGGCCAGGTCACTATGTTATGCTGGTGAAGAAAAACGTTTCCTGATTCCAAAGTCACCCCAAAGTGTCTCAATAATATTTAGATCTGGTGACTATGCACTTCACTTTCATGTTCATCAAACCACTCCGTCACCAGTCCACACACCAGCTGTGTGTGTTGGTGCATTATCATCCTGATACACGGCACCGCCTTCAGGATACAATGTTTGAACCATTGGGTGCACATGGTCCTCCAGAATGGTTCGGTAGTCCTTGGCAGTGACGCATCCATCTAGCACAAGTATTGGGCCTAGGGAATGCCATGATATTGCAGCACAAACCATTACTGATCCACCCCCATGCTTCACTCTGGGCATGCAACAGTCTGGGTGGTACGCTTCTTTGGGGCTTCTCCACACCGTAACTCTCCTGGATGTGGGAAAGACAGTGAAGGTGGACTCATCAGAGAACAATACATGATTCACATTGTCCACAGTCCAAGATTTTCACTGCTGGCACCATTGAAACCGACGTTTGGCATTGGCACGAGTGACCACAGGTTTGGCTATAGCAGCCCGGCCATGTACATTGACCCTGTGGAGCTCCCGACAAACAGTTTTAGTGGAAACAGGAGAGTTGAGGTGCACATTTAATTCTGCAGTGAGCCGGGCAGCAGTTGTTTTATGCTTTTTGGATACAATCCGGGTTAGCACCCAGACATCCCTTTCAGACAGCTTCCTCTTGCGTCTACAGTTACTCCTGTTGGATGTGGTTCGTCCTTCTTGGTAGTATGCTGACATTACCCTGGATACCGTGGCTCTTGATACATCACAAAGACTTGCTGGTCAAATTTAGCCATGAAACCTCCAACACTAAATTGGCCAGTGTTTCAGTTTCATTGTCCAACCCCTGTATATACAGTATATTAATAATATTTTGCGAACTACAGAAACAGATACAGCAGCATTGTGTTACAAGACTATTGATTTCATATTAATTGACTGTCCGAGCATTGCCGCCTATTGAACATCGTTAATTAACCGAGCAAAAGCATGACATGCCTCACTTCAAAACTTCTTTGTGTGTATCAGATAACGAGTTAACAGTCGGGAAAGTGTACGCTGCGCTTATGATCTTTGATTACTACAAGCAGAACCGGGCCAAAAGACTCCAGGAACAGCAGCCCACTTCAGGAACACTGGTACTCATCCACACACATCAATTACAACACATGTGATCTATGTGATCCATGCGTTTAACAGTTTCTGTGAGATCTTTAATTTAATAGGATGTTTATTAACTGATGAAAAGGGGTTATACTGTAATGCTTTATATGTCTCTTTGTCATTGTTTGAAACGCAAGCAGTATTGAGCAGTACTAAAGCAGATGGCTTTATTAATTCGCAGAGTAAAATGGGGTCTCTCTTCAAGCCCATGTTGCCCCTCACCCATATACATGAACAAGAGCAACCAATGAAGAGTTCCAGAATACCACCTTCTGATTCGTATCCATATTCAGAGTTCCCGCCCACAACCACTCTCTTGACCAATGGAGAGCCAGTGTGAGTAATCTCATACAGCTTGCCTTCATAGCTGTTCTTTATAATAAATGAAGTTAGGAAGGTTGAAAAACTGTATTAATGACATGTGGCACAAGAATTATTGCTCTTTTAACATGTGAACGCTTTGTCATGTGATCACAGAAAAAGGACTACCATGAAGATTTCTTCTTCAGCTGATACGCTTGAGATGAGCAGGAATTCTGTCTATTCAGAAGATGTGGCAAAAAGTGAATCTCAGGTAATAAAGTAATTATGGTCATTCTTGTGCACAGTCTTCTGTATCCCTCATTGTAGGTCACATTAATTAATACTAACCAATAATAACCTATAATTAAGACAAAGTAATAACACATTAATAACAAAGTGTTTTTTAGGATGACACAATGCTGAAAGTGCTTCAGTGAATGGTTTTGAATGTGGATTTTGGACGGCCTCACCTGTCCTCTTTCACTGTACCAACAGTGCTAGACTGTACCAACCTACCTTACATATACAGTAGTTAAACGTTCCAGTGCTGTTATGTCCTATTATAGTAATACACATAGTAAAACATATAGTGATACATATAGTTAAACGTTCCAGTGCTGTTATGTCCTATTATAGTAATGCATATACTGTAGTAAAACATATAGTGATACATATACAGTAGTTAAACGTTCCAGTGCTGTTATGTCCTATTATAGTAATACACATAGTAAAACATATAGTGATACATATAGTTAAACGTTCCAGTGCTGTTATGTCCTATTATATTAATACACATAGTAAAACATACTGTATAGTCATACATATAGTTAAACATTCCAGTGCTGTTATGTCCTATTATAGTAATACACATAGTAAAACATATAGTCATACATACTGTATAGTTACGTAAACGTTCCAGTCCTATTATAGTAATACATATAGTAAAACATATAGTGATACATATAGTTAAACGTTCCAGTGCTGTTATGTCCTATTATCACCACTCTCTAACATACTGTAAAAACCTACTTAAACTATAGCTCACCATATAGTGTATAGTTCACTTTAATTCCGCTGTTTAGCCACCTGTTATCAAAAATTAATCATGTTAGTGCATTATAACCTAATGTATTTTTCCTTATAGTCAGGTTCTTGAATAATCCAGAATCCGTTCGCTCATGGTCTGTAATTTACTGTAAGCCTGATTAGCTCTGGCATCACTGTAGCTCTTTTGAGAAGTGCACTCATGACATAAAACATAATTAAATAAATAAATAAATGACTCGATCAAGCACATCACTCATTTACGTCATCGTCAAACCACAGTGAAGTGTATATTTTTGTGTTGTGTGTGTTGTGATGCACGTGTATTTGTCTATGCATACGTTTGTCTGCACTGTGTGGATCTTACAGGAATTAGTAGAGATGACGGATACAGAGAATAATTCTGATGTAGGGGGCTTCTCCACACTGGAGGGCCACGGGAGGGCAGCTTCAATGCCCAGACTTAGTGCTGGCTTCCAGGTAAGCCGCTCATCGTTTCGTCCTCATTCATCACTCAATCACAGACTGTGACTTTAAGAAAGGTTTTCTATTTTTTTTAATGAGGAGGTAGACAGATAAAGGGATTAAATAAAGAGGAAAAATGAACATGAACTGTGAACATTAGTTTGAATAATAGATGGATGGATGGATGGATGGATGGATGGATGATTGGATGCACAAATAAATAAAATGCAGCTGTACCATCATCCGTGTATCATTTATGATTTTTATTCTCTTGCTCCAGTAATATAAAGGACTCCTGCAATCTAGGCTTTTCTTCTTTTTAGATAAAAAGACCATATAAACCAAGCGGGTGGTTCTTCTTAGTTGTACAATGCGTACTGTAAACGAACAAACTTATAATTATTAAGTAATTAGGCAACAGAATGTTTGCTTACACTTATTTGGTGCACATCTGGGAAAAAAGAGCCACTCCACCAAATCGAATGATTGATATTCTAAGGTTTTTAATGGTAAAATAGTTTTCTTTCTTTGCCTGCTAGGTTTGTTTTTGGCAAATGAGTGAATAGAAGTCTGATCATGTTAGATGAAAAACTTCACATGATTCTAAATCTTTTTTATTATTATTCTAAAAAGACGCTTGGTTTTAGTTTTGTATATATTTCTATCCAAGACGATACAACGAGTGTTAAGGAATGAAAGAAGTATTTTAAATTGTTAAATATTATATAGATTAGAGTATGAAATAGATTTTGTACTTTTTTTTTTTATGTTTATTTTAAGCATTACAGAGTGGGAGGAAACACTTCCTTTACTAAGACAAACAAGCACAGAGAACACATCCTTTTCACTCGAAGTGACAGGCAATGAAGTCTCACCTCCTTCATTATGACTCATACAGCATAGAGTAAAAATAAATATATATTATATAGAGATGTATTAGGTTCTTAAACACCTATATCTATTATTATGTTTATATATATATATATATATACTACCGTTAGTGATTTATTTTCTACATTCTACAACAGTACTGGGGATTAGGTAATTACATATGGAATTAGGTAATTATGTAACAACAAGAAAAACAACAGTTAGTTGTTATTTTAAGACACAGAGGTCAGCCT
>JAQMYL010000011.1:21359913-21372034 GCA_030014365.1 Clarias pachynema | reverse complement strand
TACAATGTAGAAAGAAATAAAAATCAGGAACCATCATGGAGTTAGAAAATGTTCTAAAACTTTTGAACGGTAGTGTACTGTATATATAATGTATATATATAACATAATAATAGATATGGTTGTTTAAGAACCTAATACATCTCTAAGTGTGGTTTTTAGACACATACTATTTTAAATTATATTGTTTTACTGGTAATTGGATACACAGATTTCTTCCATATGTAATATATGAAATGTAAGTTGTTTCCATTCTCATCACCTTTCTGTCCTCTTTTACTTTCTTGTAACATTTTTATTTACTAAAGACTATTTCTGTCTCTGCCGTCGTCTTCTGTCACTGTCTTATCATCTGTCACGTGTATAAAATTGTATTGTGCCTTGTCTGTTCCTGTCTTTTCTTGTCTCAGTGTTCCAACAGCCCACAGCCTTTGTGTTCCCTAGACACTTCCGTTCCTCCTTCTCTGTTCTTCTTTTCCCCCGTTCCTCCTTCTACTCGATTAATCATATTCCCATTGTAATCATATTGCCGATTTATCTCTTTCTTACACTATCTAACACTCTCGTTCTCTATATATCTGTCATATTCATAATATGATCTTACCTATCATTGAATCACGGCACAATATCATGTCTGTGCTTCCTCCACTCCTCCGCTGTCTCGTTCCTGTTCTCCACTGTCTCTCTGATGCTGATTGAGTCAATGTTGGCTGTGTGTTTTCCCCTGCACTCCTCACCTGTGTGCCCTCTTCCTGTCCTACAGCGGACCCAGTTGCGCCACACCACCGGGATATACCTTGCAGTATGTACCAATGCTCCAAGCCCTTCTCTATCTCTACCTCTGCCTTCAGCTTTACTTCTGTCTATTGCTCTCTTGTCTTCCTCTCAGCTTCACTCATATCACTTCTGTGTTGGCTTGTGTGTGTGTTTTGTCCATTCCGGTCCACGCTTTCTTTGGCTTGTCCCATACAGAGATATAAATAGCCTGGTTCCTATCAGAACAGATAAAGCTACAGAAATGATTTGGAAAGATTCTGGTACTTTATAGTATAGTATAGTAGGAATGCATAGTATAAATAGCTATACTGTATATTTAGCATTTTGGGGATCAGACGTTATGAAGCATGTGTACATATACCTGTAACGTGTGTGTATTGTAATTGTATGTGGTGTAAGTGGTGTATTATATTATAGTGATAATTCAGTTCTCTCTTCTCTTATGGTATAATTCAATATCGCCTGTTTGAGCGACTTTTGTCGTGGTCACTAAATCGGAAGCAGACACAACCACTAAATCTGACGCAACCCGAAGCAAGTGTATATACTGTAAGATTAGGGTCCCTCAACTACCCTAGATTCATATCCAGAACCTGACTATAGACATTTCCTGTGAGGCTAAGAAGTATGACTTTCATAAAACTCGGACATCCACATATCAGTTTGCCAGTCCAAAGGCACTGCTCCGTATCTATATCCGTACATTAAAGACACTTGGTATCCAGGGCCAGTGGATTATTTAACATCATTAGTTAAAAATCTCTTCCACTCCTGCACGTCTTTAGCTACGCATCCAAAACATACATTTTCTGTTCACAGCTCAGTCATTAATCTTTCTCACAAGGTGCCCTGGAACCAATTTCACTTACAGTATGAGCAAACTTTAATACATCCTTTTGGTAATCCGTGGCTTGCACAGAAGTATTAACAGGTCACTGCTTGAGGTCGCATCTGGGAGGTCGTTTCTTTCAATGTAGATCCATTACTGTCAACACACGCACTGAAGAGTTTTCCTTTCTGAGCCTCGAAATCTCATAGAGGCAACCCTTTTGGTCCATTGGACATGTAGGATGTTGTGGAAACTTTGGAGGAGAGAAGAGTCCACTCCTAATGAAGAGGTTCGGTCCTGAAGCCTGTACATCCATCCACACTCAAACACCCAATCATAAAATATAGGCAATTTGGAAACACCATTTAACTTACAATGGACTAATCCACTGCACCACTCAAGCATCTGGTCAATATCTGTCTATTTCTAAAACATACTCAGACTCTGTTGTTTCCAGCAAAGTGCCATTTCATGTTCCCAAAGCAATAACAAGGGTCTAGACTGTCCATTGCATAACACTGACCTCATTATTCATTATTCATGCTCAAACAAGATAGCACCTTCACTGGACCACCTTGGATGTCTGGTTACTGGACTTTACTTGCATTTTTTGTCATTTTAATCTGGACAGAATGTACAGAGTCCTTTTTGAACAAATCATGGAGATTTTAGGATTGCTCTTTTGTTTACTTCTCCCTTTAGATCCGACCCTACTTGGAGCATTAAGCAACCGTCATGGTCATGTTCCCGTAAAGATCATTAAAGTCTTTTCAACACGAGAGCCACACGTCGTTACCACAGCAGTAAAATAAATAGTGCATTGTGTGTATCATAAATTTTAATACTGTTTGCTGTGAATTGTCATGTGGTTCATGTGGTATTCTTCATTGAGGACAATAAGAGCTTTTTTGAAGTCTAGAAATTCTAGCGTCTGTTCAGCGACGCTGGTTCAGAGAGATGTGTGAAGAGCTTTTGAAAAGTGAACTTGGTAGTAAATAGAGTTTGTGAGGAAGTGCAAATATCATGAAATCAGCCAACAAGTTTATAAAATTGTCAGGCAGCCAAAAGCATTACTATGAATTAGTCAGCAAATACTGGTCTTTACGTATTTACACTTGCAAGATGAAACAAAAGTTCTAAAAGTAGACTTTCAGAATGAGTAACTAAATAAAGCTTACAGATCTGTTATTCGGATTTGCATATTAGTTCCATATTTGTCCCTGTTTGGCTTTGGATCCTCCCTTGAAGGTTAAGAAACACCTCACTGACAGCGTTGAAAAGTGCTTGATGGTGTTTATCTCCTGTTCTACAAGATATGTATTTCTATATGTGGGTGTGTATGTGTGTGTGTGTCAATGATAGGCGTGGACTGTGCATTCAAAGTGTTGTTACTGTAGCAAACCCCTGATCCTGTGAGGTGGTTTGTAACAATGTGTGCAACATGTCTTACTCTCCTGACTGTGTCATTTCATTCAGGATTTAGAGCTCTCATCGTGTCTTTCGTCTTTTTCTTTTCTCTGCATCAAAAGCCCATCTTGGACAGCAGTCCCATGCGGCGCTCAGCCTCCTCTCTGGCCTCTCAGAGAGGAGGGACAGAGTTGAATTTGAAGGAATATGCATTGGAGCGTCCTGCAGCAGCACAAACGCAGGAGAAAGAGAGAGACAGGTTGCACCAGCATCATCATCATCATCACCATCATCGATGTCAGCGCCGTAGAGACAAGAAACATAAATCCCTGGATCGAGCTATCAGTGAGGAACAACCTGGCACTGTGGGTAAGAAAATGAACACATTAGACATATTTCTTTAATTGACTAGTCGAGTTCTCTAACGGATGTCCCACGGCAGACGGTTAGAGGATAGTACAGTCTGCACGCCTTTAAAGTCATGGGCCTTTTCTCCTGGCTTCCGAACCCAGACCTGAACTCCATGCCTGCCTTTTATACAGCGGAGAAAGCCTGAGGTCCTTATGTGATAACCCCCTGCCAGCCGTGCCACAATTAACAGGCCGCATACCAAGTGAGATACCTAATGTAGCCTGAGCAAGGAACGCACAAAAAAAAAATTGGGCACACACCCGTCACAGGAGAATCCATCACACCGAGTCTCATACAATTAAGAAAAGTGTACTGAACTTTACAGTAGAAGGCGTGGGGTTGTAATGTTGAGATGGGTTGTGAGTCAGATATAAAGAAAACCGTGATGTGTGACATTTCTGCCCAGAGCAATATGTACATCTACAGTGTACTGATCCAGAAAATGCTCCTGTACAGTAATTTAATATGATTTATGGTTCTACGGTTTTACTCTACTGTATCTTGTTGGAACACGATGGGAATGTCGTTCTGAACGGGTACCCCTGGAAATGAACTCATAATCCATGCACCAGGCTTCGGTGTCAAAAAACCGAGGTGGAGATGCTACTGTAGCACTGTCAGTCTGGTCTGCGAAATTTGGCTTTGACAGATCTACTGTACATCACAGCTACTGTACATCACAGCTACATCACTCGAATTGTTCTTAGCGGAAAATGTGCGCAGGAGCCTTTTATTACTCCTGCTCTTGCAGTTTTAGTTTTGCCTGTAGCTGCCTGAAAATTAACAAATGAATTTTGTATATATATTGAATATAGTCAAATTTATGTGAAGGTTCATAACCCTTAACATTCAGAGCATTTTAGCTTTTTTTTTTTTTTTTAATACATATACAGTACAGAGCTCAGGATTGTGCAGTGTAGAGGAGATACACTTTTCTTCAGCACAACTTAAGCAATATGAAGAAATAAATTTGATTTCATTTTAACTATTCAAACTTGACTGAGCAAAAAAAAAAAAAAAGGGTCACATCAACAAAGAAATAGCACAGATACATATGATCATGTGTTTTTCTGTGACTAATACTACTACTACTAATAATACTAATAATAATACACTTATTTTGAGAGTTCTACATTTTTGTGACGTCATTCCTATATTCCCCACACACATTATAAAACTAATGATAATAACTTTTGTTCCTACCTGATATATCCGAAAACCCACATGTTGTAATAAAAAGCTTTCATATAAGCACATATATTTTTTTTATTATCATTGACCCCTATGCTCTGTTCCCAGCAAAGATCTGTGCCGATGGAGTTTTAAGTTTATATGATTACAACAAACCAAACAGAAGATAGTAGCTTATTGCTAGACAAATATGTAGTATTTTTTATTTATATAAAATTACTTTTCTTGTTCTATGGCCAGATAATTTGTGCTTTTTTCAAGAAATAAATGCATAACTCGCACAATTATCTTACAATAAAAATTTGTTACTAAAAATGAGTAACACATATACTGTATATATATATATTCCAAGGGCATACAAGCACTACAAGCATACAAACACTTAACACGTGAACCCATTCATGCACACACAAAAAAAGAAAAAAAAGAAAAGGGTCAGAAGGAAGTGATTACACTCTGCCATGGTGGTGGTTTTTCATCTCTCAAAGATAAAAGGGTCTGGTGCACAGTGGACAGAAACAGATCTCACGATTGTCCAGATGGTTCTCCAGAGGAGGAGCAGGAAGAGAAGGTGGCACGGAAAGAGAGTGACAGGAAAAAACCACAGTGATTATTTCATACTTTTTAATATTAAAGAAGAAGAATATCTTTATCATCATTATACTGGGTTCAATACAATTTTGTATGGCATATCTCTTATAAGATCAGAGGATGGAAAGAGAAAATACATAGCCAAAGTATTTAATTTGCCGGGGTGTATCCTTGTCTTGATTGATATTACCCGCCTTTTTCCTCAGTTGACTAGCATGGATGCTGTCCAAGCTTGGGAGCACGTCTGATTACTCTGCCCTTTTTCTTGTACAGTGGTGGATCTGAGCATTGAGCCACAGGATCGAGCGCGCGAAAGAGAGAGAGACCGAGGTCGTTCTCACGAGAGGGAACACCATTCATCTTCGGCCGCCGACAGAAAGCAGCGTTACTACTCCTGTGATCGCTACGGAAACAGAGAGCACTGTCACAGCCGATCACCTGGGCCAAGCAGATCTACATCGCCGGCAGATCAACACGAATCCAACAGATTCAAAATGGTACTTACAAAACAAACTTCCTACGGTTTTATTATTAGGCAAAACAGTACAATTAGAAGACTAAGCGTGCTTTCACATTAGGGACTCATGCATGGATCTGAGTATCCTTGAGTTATGTTAAGAAAGTCATGCAAGAGGGTAGTTACTGACTTTTTCCCCCCAAAATATTAAAAAGAGGGGCATAGTGTCCTCTTCTTTGTGTTTATTGGTGGCTCGTAATCCAAGTGCATACTCATGTACAGAACAACCCTTTCCAATATGAAAGCTGGCCACTCTGGCATGGTACGAAGCAATCACGCCTAGTGTAAAAATGGTCTGAAAGGTCCTTTGATTTGATATGTCTATGTGCATAGATCTATCTATTTATCTACTGTTGTGGTTTACATACTGTACACTTGTCATAATGTTATGGCAACTTCGGGATGGCAGTGGAAAAACCCAGAAGAAGTTGGTGCACAAGAGTTTCCTCATTATTCCATCCACTTTCTGCAATGCACCAGATTAACTTGTGGCTAAACAGCCTCAAAGCATAGTGCTACCACCACCATGCTTGTACCATGTCCATGTGGTCAGCTACAAACTTTACCCGAGCTTGAAGGTGTTGAGATTGGTGCAGGGGCCTCTTTCTTGGATTTCTTAGTCCGGGAAGATGTAAAACGCGCTTGACTATAGACAGTGACACTGGTGTTCCAGCAACTTCTAGTCAAAGCAGCGTTGTTATGATGATCTAAACCAATTTTCTTTTAGCTAAGGGGGACAGGGTGGGTCGTCTGCCAGACTTTGGCAAGTTACTACATTGGCAAGTAACTTGTATCTATTGCGGTCATAATTCTTTTATATTGGCACAGAGAAGCTACCAGCTGTAGTCAATCATGATCACTAACAGGAAGATGAGTGTTTATAAATCTTTGACTGGAACTGTATTTTGTATCTTGGTTCTTCCAACCTCTACTTCAGATGTTTACTACTGTATGCTCTGCTCAGCTCTATTATTGTTTAAATTTTGCAGGGTGTTAACTCAGCTAAGGGCAGCCAGGGGGCCTTCACCTCAGGCTGCAGTACACCTAGTCGTGGAAGGAGACAACTGCCTCAGACTCCCCTCACCCCAAGGCCTGCAGTGTCCTTTAAGTCTACCAGCTCGTCCACACTACAGACGGCTGCCACCCGCTCGTCCGTCCCGCTCCCCACCTACCTGAGCCGAGGTCAGTCTGAGCACGACGCGCTGCTCGGCATCACTCACCAAGCATCTCCTGTGCCTGTTACGCGGATCGGATCTGACCCCAACATCGGCCCCCTGCAGCATGACCCCCACCTGTCAGAGGCAGAAGATTTCCACGATGCCTTGAGCACTTACGGCTCAGGACGTTTTCCAAGGACGTTCTCTGCCACCCATTCATCCATCGCGGCAGTACCGTCCATGGTCCAGCAGAGTCGAAGTGGAGTGCCTAATGGTTACCACTTCACCCTGGGAGTTAGTGCATCTCTTGGCTCAAGTGTCAGGATTTCCCCAAGCTATCATGATACGGAGAAGGATGACTGGTGCTGACCAATACATCTCTTAAATGTGTCTTTAAACAGTGCAGGATGAGTTTTATCATCTTTGCCTCAAGATAGTCAGACATCTCGTTCATGTCTTGGTGAAGATAGAGTGGAAGCTTGGGGAGTCTAGAAGACAGGATGAGTTATACATTTTATCCTGAACGTGGCATGATGATATTTCCTCCTGTCAAGATGGTTCTCTCAACATCGATTGTATGAGTATGAGTGCCATGATGAATTTGATAACCCACCATAGGTGAGCTCTGTCTGCCACTTCAGCAATGTCCTCAATGCTAGCAAACACTGCCCTCCGCTCTCTGGAATCATATTAATAGGGCTACAATTGACAGAGGGGCAGAGGGCAGAGAGATACAGCCATGTTTCATTTGAAAGCACAATCTGTAACGAAAGTGCAGGACGTCTGCTCGTCTTTATGGTGTTGTTAAGAACGTGGACCTCTCTTTAGTTCTTAAAAAAAAAGATTATACATCCTTGGTTTTGTCTGGACTTCTTTGTCTTAACAATTCTTTCCCTGCTGCTGCTTTATGCTGTTTCTTCCTCTTGTAAGTGGCACAGATAAAATGCTCCCGGTAGCTAGGGAAAAAAAAAAAAAACATAACATAATAAATCGAATAAAAAACACAAATTGTAATTAGTTTTATAAGAGATCGCAGTAGAGTGAGCATCTTTTCAGTGTTCCTTTTTGTACCTCGTACATGAAGTGTGTAGCTGGGTGTAAATTGTGGTTATTTAAATTACCATAGCCATCTCGTCAGCTCAAACCAGTTCTTTTGAGGTTTCTCATCAACAAGGCATTTAGGTCTACTCTTTTTTTTTTTTAAGGTAAGGTCTACTCTTTTTTTTAACACTATGTTACCCTTAAGTGGTAAAATACCAAGTGCCTAACCTCTGCGGTTATTTACTGTATGGGTATGATGTATTGTGAGGCATTATAACCTGAGAAAGGTAAATACTGGATACTGTACACTGTAGGTAAATGTCACAGGTATTTGTTCCTTATACTGTATGTATGTTACGAAGAGAGATTACGGCGTTGCACAAAAGAGAGACTATAAATAAGATTTTAATAGATGTTTGTAAAAGTATTTAAGACACATACGCGAGAAATCTGTGAACTGCAGGGTCGATAGCATCAACAACGTAGCATCGAGAAGGTACTGTGACGAAAGAACACGAGACGACGCTGGAATCGTTTTCACAAAATCTGAATTGAATGCATGTTCGGAGTTTCTACACTTGGTGTTGGATGTTGTTGTAACTTTGCAGTGTGTGATGTTCATTTTATTTTGCCAAAGAGTACATGGTGAGCTCTTGCCTTTCTAGTATTAGACTGAATTAATTACATGGAATTAAGAAAGACTACATTTTTTTTTGGTGGGAAGAATAAAATACATTCCTAAAGTACAGTATATGTATTTCACTTCAATCATATACATTTTGATCATGCTATCGAAATTAACATAATTGCTCAAACCTTTCTTAGGAAACAAGTAAGATATGGTTCTTTGGTTAGATTTGGTGATTTTGATAGCTTTTAAACGTATCGTATCATGAACTAATAAGACAAAAATCATGTTTATTTGTAATTCACACTCACCAGCTACTTTAATAGGAACACCTTGTGCATCATAAACCAGCAGCATGAAGCATAATATAATACATATACACATTAAGAGTGGAATTTAATATTTACATTAAATACAAGCTTTGGGGAAAACCAACAATACAATGGCTTTTAAGGGTTTTCATGCACAACAGAGAGTGATGCTTCGGAGGGCGGCACAGTGGCTTATTGGTTAATAATTGGTTAAAAATACTGTGGCCTTGCTCCTCCAGGGTCTGGGTTAGATTCCTTCCTGCCTCAGGCCTGTGTGTATGGAGTTTGCATGTTCTCCCCCGTGCTTGGTGAGTTTCCTCCGGGTACTCTGGTTTCCTCCCACAGCCCAAGACATGCAGCCTAGGATAATTGCCGTTCCCAAATTGCCTGTATGGTGTGAATAAGTGTGTGAGTGCCCTGCGATGGATTGGCAGCACATCCAGGGTGTACAGTACCCCACCTCGTCCCCTAAGTCTTCTGGGATAGGCTCCAGGCCCACCCGTGACCCTGTGTAAGGAATAAAGTTGATGTTTCTGTAGATAGAAATAAACTTATTCAGACTTACAGGACGTCTAAGGTCTAAGGTATCTCAAATAACCAAATAACGTTTTACAGTCCTGGGTAGCAGAAAAGCATCTCAGAATGCACAACACATTAACCCTCAAGGGGATCGAGATACAACAGCAGAAGACCACATCAAGTTCTACTCATGTCTGCCAAGAACAGGATAGACAGCTTAAAATCGGAACCACATTGCCTAGGCTGTTGCTAATTTTTATCTGTCTTTATCTGTCTGTTTTATTTGTGGGTCTTTTGTTCTTTCAGTCTCATCAACTTCAAGGATTAGTGTGTTTTGCATTTTGAGATGCTTTTCTGTTCAGAGCAGCTGTAAATTGTGGTTATTTAAATTACCGTAGCCATCTTGTCAGCTCAAAACAGTTTGCCTATTCTTTTGAGGTTTCTCATCAACAAGGCATTTCCACCCATAGAACCGTTGTTCTGTAGAGACTGTTGTGCATGCAAATCCAAGAAGATCAGACGTTTCTGAAATACCCAAACTACCCTGTCTGACACTAACAACCTTGCCAAAGTCACTATTCAGAGTTTCCACAGTGCTGGTAATGGTTGTTAGTGTAATGTTGGACTACAGCTCAGAAGTTCACAGGTTCAATTCCCAGGCCCTCTGAACTTCTCAAATGTATAATGAGATTAAAAAATAAAAATCTACATACAGTATGTATGTAAGTTGCTCTGGATAAGAGCCTTAACCAAGTGCTGTAAATGAACAGAAACTCTTGACCTGTGTCTGCATGTTTTTATACATTGCACTGCTTCCAAATGATTGGCTGATTGGCTTGGTAGTTTCATGAATGAGCAGAGTAAAGGTGTTCCTACGAAAAAGAAGAGGTTGGTGAGTGCAGATGGTATTTCTCAGACAAAAGCTTCCTTGTGAGTGCAGGGATGAGATGACTGTTGAAAAACAGAACAGCAGGGCTATGCAACAAGGCGACACTTTATAATCGCTCCTCATCCTCTGTAGCTTTATCTCCTAGATTCTACTGATCTGGGACCAAGACAATTCTGTTCAGTTTATACATTAAAGTGATTAATGCTGTGACATGCAGTTTATTGGAAATGCAGTGAGGCCAAGTAATAGGTGTTAACAAGCGTGTAAACAGGACAAATGCATGCCATCGTCCTGTCCTCGAAATTGAATTTTAATTTATGTTGTTCACCTGAGTACGGACCATGAAGTGTTTTCTTTTCAATAAAAAATTGGTGGATGATTCAAATGATTTTCAAAACTAATTGACCTCACATTGATATAACTTTCACCATGTTTTTCACTTCAGTTCTCACTTTCTGAAAGGGAAATGCGATATGTGCATCTGTACCTATTCTAAAGCCATTCCTATGAAAAAAATATATATATATCTATAAATAATTGTTATAATCGAACTTTCTGCCAGGTGCCAAATTGAACACTGCACCATTTTCTCATCCTAATGCTGTACCTTGTTCAGATGACCTGTGTTATGTTTGCATGTTATGATGACATGTGCATGTACAAATATGTGTTTGCCATGTTTTATGTTTGATTCCAATGAGGGGTTCACTGCCTTAAAAAAAAAAAAAAAACTCTGATAAAAAAAAAAAAAAAAAAAAGCTTTTAAGAGCAAATTCGAGAAAATCATTCTAGGTCTTGTGTAAAAGAGGTGTTGAACAAAAGTGAAAATTTGATACAGGCTATGAAAGCATGGGACGACGGTAAAGTTTTTAAACACATCAGACGCCACCACTGTTCATCGTCTGTCTGCTTGTTTGCCATTCATTACCATTTTGTACCACTGAACTGAAAAGAGAATATACAAAATAAATAAATAAATAAAATTTTATGAAAAGATTTATTTCTGTTTCTTTTGTATGATGAAACTAAGACACTACTACAGGTAGAATTTTTGATTTGCATATTTAACATGTTGTAGCAAAGAAAATCTGAACATACAGAGGAAGAAATTATGTTATATATTTTAGTTCACATGCACCCACCTCAAGCTGTGATTATTTTGCACTATTATGTCATATCATATATATGCTTGATTTTATATACTGTATATTTATATTATGAACTTTATAAACACTTATGACTGGAAAAATATGAAATCACAAAAAATGCAAATTATTTCAGTATTTTTATGTTCAGATCAAAAATATATATATATTTCTAGATGATCAGCATTCATAATATGTACAATATTTAAATATCTAATTAAAAGGTTATTATAGAAAATTATGATAGATTTTATTTGTAAAAATAGGCATAGTTTACTTATAAAATGGGCATAGTGTTTTGTGAAATAAATAAAAATATGTTTCTGTGAAAGGTCTGTCAATTATATATATATATTTCCCAATGTATGTGTAAACACCGTATATATTTCTACCATTCTGTAATCAACCCCATGGGTTTTATGCTGTATTATTCTACTACTACTATTTCCTATTATTATTATTATTATTATTATTTATTTATTTATTTATTTTTTGCAAATATTTTTTTTGAAAAAAGGAAAACAATACAGTACTTACATTTACAGAAATCCAATTTACCTTTCTTCATTTTTCTAAATAAATATATTTATATATATATATAAAAAACCAACCAAACAAAAACACTCAAAAACCAAACAGGTATACATTTAATCAGGCAATACCCCCAGACTAGTAAAATAAGAAATAAAAGGTTGCCAATTGTGGTAAAAT
>JAQMYL010000011.1:21346763-21359813 GCA_030014365.1 Clarias pachynema | reverse complement strand
CCCAAGTATTTAAACCCCGATGGACTAAGATGAAAGGGTAGATCGGACTGTTGAAGATGACATGCTGACGTATTAATAAGAAAAACACTCACTTTTCTCCAAATTTAATTTATAGCCTGAAAACGAGCTGAAATTCTCCAGAATACCTAAAACAGCCGGGATGGAGAGTGCAGGATCAGTTATATATAATAACAAATCATCGGCATATAATGATAATTTATGTTCAATTCCATTACGGATGATTCCCTTGAATACAGAGGAAGATCTCAATGTGATTGACAGAGGCTCGATGGCGATGGCAAAGAGTAAAGGTGACAAAGGGCAACCTTGACGACATTATAATTATTATTATTATGGTACACCTGTAATCATGTATTTTTATATATATATATGTTGCTGGTCTTTCGGCTGCTCCCATTGAGGAGTTGCGGACCATCCAATACGCACACAACTTGGCACAGATTGTTTGCCGAACGCTCTTCCTAACGCAATGCTCAAATTCAATATTCAGATTCAAATTTTATTTGTCACATACTTAGCCATCCACATTATGATATGAAGTGAAAAATACTTATACGACTGCCTGACATAAAAAGAAGGGTTTCTTTGTGAGAATGAATTGCAATAGCAAGTACAATTAATGAAAAAAATATTTACATAGAGAAATAAAATATGAAATAATAGAAAATTATACCAATATAGGAAATTTTGTAAATGTACAAATTGTAAATAAAATAGAATAAAATAATAAAATAAAATAGAATTTAAAAGTGAAAAGTGAGCAATGTCCAAACACAAACACCATATTAAAATATTATATTATAAATATGAATGTATACATTTATAAAATATTATAAATATATAAAAATATAAATGTATTTGTAAAAGATACAAAAATAAATTATTGAATCTCAGCAATCGTGTGCCAAAGAATTATTTTGATATTTTGTTATCTATTGTTTCAAAAATGACCCCGTTTAATTTAATGTCCTTTTATTTGATTATAATTTGTTTATTAGGCTTTCTCTCTGGTACTGTAAATCATCTTCATGGATTGCCTTGGTGGGCGGGGAGATCTAGCGGACCCACCGTTCATAGGTCGGCAGTCGAGTGGTGGGCGGAGCCGCTCGCGACTTGATGCCGCACGGCGCGCGCGCTGCATGAGGACTGGTCGCGTGCCTGAACAACTGGAGAAACGGTCACAGGCGACCTGAAACATTTATAACGTATTTTATCCTGTTTACGTTAAACAAAAAAAAATAATAAAAAATACAAAAAATATTTTTTACAAGTTGGAAATGGTTGAAAATATCATATGAAGGTTATTTTTTGCATCTGTCCAATTTCTTTACGCTTTAAAAGCACATTTTAAATAGGCGCTGTGTGAGATGATGACTTCGACGAGCTAGCTAACGTTGCTAAACGTTTTATATTTGTTTCCTGCGTTTTAAAGAAACTCATGATGGGGCTGAAAGCAATATGTTGGGCTGTTTTTGTTTTTTCTTTGGTTATATACGTCAGTTCGAGTCCGACTGTCATTTTGCCGACTGAGTGGCCGGAAGTAGAGCCTGGCTCCGGGATGCTGCACACAGGTAAGACCTCACTGCTTGAGCAGCTCTTTTCAGGGGAAAGTAGCTCTTGCGTGTTCAAAAGTGTCCAGATGACGTCACTGAGTGATTTATAAAAACATTTTTATAAGAAGAATGAATTGATGCTCATAACACCACAAAGTAATGATCTACATTTTTTTTTTTTTTTTGGCAAAATACAGTACTATCTGTCAAGAAATCAGGAAAAAAAGAGAATATCTAGGAATATCCCAGTGCATTGTAAATGTAACATGCATATTTTTTGTTAGTTGGTTTCGAAATATTTAAAGGGAGAACATGAATAAAACAAGCAGTGGAGATTTAAGAGTTATATAAGTAATATACCCAAAGAAAAGATTTGTGGATAGAATAACTGATTCATATAATAGAAAATAATTGCTCTTTCGAAGCTGTATTTTCAACACTGTGTTGGGGTCATTCTGTTAACGTTATCACAGAGTTATTTAATCAATGTTGGTCCAGCATCATTTATTAGAGGTATTTATTATTCTATCTTTAATAAACAACCTACAGTAATACAAACCTTCCAAAATCCTGTAGTAGAGCAGTAACAATGCCACTGCTTGGTACCCACTCTCTATTTTTTTCTGATAAACTGAATAAAGAGATTTTAAGTGTAAAAAAAAAAAAAACTTATATACAACACTTTACTCAGTTATTATTTCCTAAATACACCTTATAAATGAAAAGAAAAGGTTCCCCTGGTTTCATATGAATATTTTTTGTAGGTAATGTATTTGGTTGGCTGGGTGACCAGAGCAAGTTCATTATCTAGAATGCAAACGAGGAAGTTAATGCCATATAAGGAAATGGATCAAATAGATTGCAATTATGGTAATTCTGCAATATTTAGTTTAAGCATAAATATTATTCTTATATGTAGTACAGAGTGTTTTCAGTGTTTTGTAAATCAATCTTTTTTGTTTAGAGATGTTTAGTTTTTTTTTTTCACCAAACTGTGAAATAACAAATATGGCAACAGCAACAACAATAACAACATGAAGGCTTTACAAGAGCATAAGCATTGTTTTACAATTTAGAAAGTAATAAAAATCAGAAAAGACCATGGAATTAGAAGGGGTGTCCAAACTTTTGACTGGTTGTGTAAGTATTAATAAGTATATTCCTTAAATGTAATATATTATATTCAATACTTATTTATGGTAGTTCTCAGTGGGGTAATAAAAATAGTCATAGTAGTGAGATGAATATGAGATTTTTTTCAGGGGTAGCTCAGTGGTTAAGGAATTGGACTATGGTTTTTAAGGTCCCAGGTTCAAATCCCACGCCCACCAAGTTGTCTCTGTTGGGCCGTTCAGCAAGGCCCTCAACTGCTCAGATGTACTGTATAATGAGATAATGTAAGTCGCTCTGGATAAGGGTGTCTGCGAAATGCCTAAATGTGTAGAAAAAAAGAAGAAACAAAACATTGGTTTTGGACAAATTTGGGGTCTATACAACTTGCCCCTTTCAGATGCACTACACAGTCTTTTTAATTCAAAATTGCCTTTTTATTGCACATCATCTGATCATTGCTCAACAAACCAAAACACCAGGAATTGACCACTCATTCATAAAGCAGGAAGTCACTTTTTGCCCCAAATGTACATTTCATGTACTCTAACACATGGTGAACAGATCTGACACAGATGCTGGTTACATCAGGGAACCCTGAGTCTTTAATTGCGGAATTAGATGCACATATTTTATTTTACAATAGATAAAATAGATGTATGACTCCAAGCAGTTAATAGTGCATGACCTCATCACATGCAGTTTACATTAAATTGTATGAAAATCCTAAAACCCAGCACTTTCTTAACCGGAAGACATATAATAGTCCCCAAGGGGCAAACCTGATTTATGTGAGGTGACCACTAATTATCCTACTTATAGTACTGCTGTAAAACCAGTCATGTGTACTGAGGGTCATGTTGATCTTGAGTTAGTCTGTATAAAAATTATGAAACACAAGGTAAATTCAGCCCTGTTTGTATCTGAACGGGTTAAAGAAAAAAATTTCCTTAGCATTTGAAACACCATAGGACGCTATAGGAGTTTTGCTTTGAAGCACTTAGTGTCATACCATGAGTTATATCAGGTATTATACAGTATATTGCACTGCATATATGTACATCCATATGTACAAGTTGGGGTTACATTAGGGTATGAACGTTCACTGCTGTTTCACTCTCGATATACAGTGGGTACTTTAGTTTTCTGACTAGCTGTAAAAAATAAACGATCAGCATTTAAAAATATTTATAGCATTATTTCAGTTTGCCTCAGTCAAACATAAAAGATTAGATACAGCAATAAATTTAAAGATATCGACCAGAGAATAGTGATGTCACATCTCAGAAGCTCAAGAATAGATCAAAACCACCTGCTCCTTTCCACAAAACACATATGAACATCACATGCTGCACATTATTTTGTTGGTTTTGTTCATAAATCACTGCATAGAGAACAAAAGCTTCTAAAAATATTTTCTGCTGTTATAATCCGTTCATAAATTATCAAGAATTTAAAAGAGAGTTATTGTTTGTTTTTTTCATTTAGAATGCATTTAAATTGAATTTGAATTTGAATGAATTTCTTCATTACTTTGAGCATTTGTTTGGATTATTTGTAATTTCCCATTAATGGCAGCTGTGTTTTATGATTGTGCTGTATGATTTATTACTGTATCTTATTATTAAAATAAGCGTTTATTATTGTATCGGTGACTGTATGCCATATTAAGGTTGAGATCATAACAGTCAAAAGTGAAACCAAATTATCCCTGAAGCCCTCTTGTGGCTGTGTGCTATACAGTGTTTAACCTCACTGCCAGTTGACGTAACATAAATTCTCTTTTTTTTTGCTGTAAAGCATGTATTGTCATACCATGAGTTATATTAGCTACCATATACTGTATTGCAGTTTAGATGATTACAAGCATATAATAAAAAAGTATTCTCATACTGGCTGCAGAACAATTTGTAAGACAGCACAGTGCCGTAGTAGTTAGCACTGTTGCATCGGACCTTTAGGGTAAGTCATTAGCCTGCCACTAACATGACACTGCCACTAGTAAGAATTGCATACAGCCGGGAGAAATCTTTTTTGTTCTGTTCTGTTCCGTTCCCTACCGTTCGACTCTATCCAGTGTCATTATAATGCAGTTCCCATTCTGTCTCATCTCCTCCTGTTACATTCTGAAATGGACATATACATAGCGCTATGTCTGCAAAAATCAAACGACTCCACAACAAAACAAAAAACATGTACAAACTTCAAAGCATGGTAGAGGGGTTATAATGATAGCTGCTTTACCACCTCAGGGTCCGGACAGCTTGCAATCATTGAGGAAGCAGAGATTATCAAGCGGTTTCAGATAATTACACAGGACAATTTTGTCATGTATACTAGATCTAAAACTATCAGGCGGTGGCATCATGCAGCATGACAGTAATCCAAACATACGAGTAAAAGGACAGACATGGATCAATCAGAGTCGCGACCTCAGTCTTGTGATGTGATGCAGACCATTCAAGCAAGACATCCCGAATTTCTGCATGAACTGACGGATCTTTGTGTAAAGGAATAGGCCAAGAGACCTTCTAACCGCTGTTCAGAGGTAATCAGAAGGCACGCCAAGTGTCTGATGGAGTTATTGCCATAAAAGGAGACTTTGTGACTAAATACTGTATGTCTACAGATGTCTAAGTATTTACTTATTTTTCTTTCTTAGTGAAAATGTTGCACTGTTAAACATGGTGTACGTTGTTCCCTACTGAAAGCGACTTAAGGAAGAGTTCATATAAGTTAATTTAAAGGTTCATTCAAGCTTTTTCTTATATTTGTAAATCTTTCTACAACGTCTAGCTGTAGTAGTTGTTTTATGTGGACTAAATGTCTTTTTTTTCCCGACTCCATCTCAGATGTAAGGACAGGCGAATTCTGTTGGCTCAGATTTACAGCTTGTATAAACACTGGCCTTGTGCAGCCAGTTTCTCTTGTGGTGTAGACTGACCCACAAGTGTTGACATACAGTATGATGAGCCCCACTTACCCAAAGCATAGTCTGTCAGAAGTCAAAAGTGGCATGTGGCCAAATTGGCTTGCGATTTAAAAGAGAACATTTCATATTCGGAGCCCCGCTATACTTGTTCTAGCATGTACATCTTCTTGTAAACGCTGTACAGATGGCTATAATAACACGTTGGGGTCCATTTAGTTTCTGTTAGTCCAAACAGTATTGCAGGAGCCATAGTAACATCCTGAAAACACCTGTAGTTATTTATGCATCTTATGATTTGCTGTTGATCTCAGTTGCATGGTTCCAATATGCATTAAGTCTGTTTCTGTTTGTTTCTCAGTTTTTCATTCACACAGATTTACTTAAGGAAAGTAAAACAAGTGTAGAAAAATCACTTGAAGAGAATTAAGAGAGTAGTGCTTCACTGCTGGCATTCAGACAAGGGCAGACCTGTGGTAGAATTTATATAAATATCACTCTCTGACTATCTGGCGCCAATTGTCCCCCTGGGAAACCGTAAAACTATAATAATATTGTAATTCATCTTATTAAAAAAATGAGGAGAAGCAGCTGTGAGTGGTATAATGACCCCAACACCGCTGTATTCCATGCCAGATGACATCATGTTTTTGCGAGGTTGTTAAACACACTTGGACTGTTCACAATGAACCTGTTTCTTCTGGCACACACTTGGGAATGTTGACCTGTGCACACCTCCTCTAGTTTAACAGTAGCCTGTCGTCGACACCCTGACCAAGAGTAACTAGACAGAACGTGGTCAAACAAGCCATTCATCTTTAGTTTTAATGGATGCATGAGCTGCAACAATGTATGTGGGGCTGCATGTTGATTCACATAGTAATACGTCACTTAAATGTGAATTTACATCTAAAAAAAGACATTTTTCGAAGGTGTCAAATTAAATTCAGTGATTATAATTGATATAAATGTCATTCATATTATTTATACAGTATATACAGTATGTATGTATGTATGTATTGTATGTATATTTGTATACATGGTCTCTGACCACATTAATAGAACTTTTAACAAATAAAAATGTGCACCTATGTTTAGATCAGTACTTTTTGACATTTTCTAAAAATGGAAATGTGCGTTTTCGTGCATGTCTCTTAACCATAAAGTACAGTCTAGCATTTTAGTCCTGGGGGAAAGGAAGAACTTTTTTTTTTTTGCAGACATTTTGAAAGCTTGAGCCTGATTACACATTGAATCAATTAGACTTCTGTCCAATCTAATTTAATAATGCATTATAGGCAGAAAAAAAAAAACCTAATTCAACCGAAACTTTTTTTTTCACCCTATTTTAGTAGAAATCAAATTAAAATCTATGTTGATGCATTGATTTGCAACGATGAGTTATGTTTGCTCGGGTCGAAACAGTATAGGTCCCATTCTTACATCTTCAGCATCTCTTCTGTTCACTGGTCTGTAGAAGCTGACAGTTCTTTCCAAGTCTTTTTTTGTATTCTTTGCATTGTGCTTAGGTCTTGACTATGAACTATGCACTGAAATTCCTCGGCCAATCAGCTCTCTATAGACCTCCGGCTGCAAGTGGTTACAGCATCACCTGGGAATCGAATTTGCGATCTCCGGATGATTGGGCGAGCACTTTTTCACTGCGCCACTCTGAGGCGTGTTTCATAACTTTGACTAATTATTTATTCGCTATCTCCATGATCTTCCTGATGCTTTTTTGGGTTCCTTCATAACACCAGGATAGGTGTTTTTAAATTAAGGGCACATGACACTACTGTATACTGTAACTGCGAACAGCTGGATTCCATTAAGCTACTTCTGATCGCAACTAGTTGTCACAACAATAAGGGGGAGCACTTATTCTATCATATTTTTAAATATAACATTGCATTAGCAACCCAACACACACACACACACACACACACACACACACACAGGTTAATGACTAATAATTAAATACAATCATAATTAAATTAATTTGCAGTTTGTTTAAGTCTGTTTCATATTCCAAATTATTAGTCTCCATCTCTTTATTGTTATTTCTTTTGTTGAAGATAACTACTATATCTAGTTAATTAGTCATGACTGCAGTCTGTCATTAAGCTGTGTAAAGAGAGACGGTATAACCTGTCCGGATTCATGCACACAATAATTCTACTATCAGACCCCAATTACTGTCACGCTAGGTGAGATTGTGTCATTCATAAGTCAATAATGTAGCGTCTGCTGCGTGTCAGTACAAAATGCCGTTTGCTTAAGTAAATTTTGCTGCCGGCTTTTGTTCAAATTCTCAGACTTATCGCCATCCTGCAGATTTATTTGCACTGGTTAACGAGTATCATGGCTAATTAAACTATCCTCTTACAGTACATACTCTTGACTGACTTTGTGTGGACCAGAATGTGTTATTGCAAGCACAGTGCAAGCACAACATTTCTGTCCAAATCACTCTGTTTCAGCCATGATGTAATGCCATTTTGAGAGAGGAAATTGAAAGACGAGGGTTGTAAATGGTCTGTATGTTTTACTCCTACACGGTGCAGTACCTGTCATTGGTGAAGGAATGAGCCCGAAAAAGAGTTAGTTGCACGTTTCCCCCCACGTAGATCTGTCTGCCCATATGTAGACATTTATTTGCTCTCCAGAGGGTGAACCTAAAAGGTCAGCTTTGTCACAGCCTATGAGCCACAGGGTGGTAAACCCCATAAAAATGCAAAAGCACTTTTGTAAGGCCTGAAACAGCCTTGTCAGAGCAGTTATGATGTTGTCATGCCCCTTGATTGGCTTCTTGCATGGCAGGACCGACCCTAACGAGCATTAGGGGTAACTTTTGAGGGTAAAGTGAAGCTCTGGTCTGAGATTTAACTGGTTTTCAGTCATCTGAAACTTTCCTAAGCAAACAGAGCTTTACTGCTCAGACACAGCAGCTGGTATTCATCAGACTCCATTCCTCAAAGCTGAGCTAGCCTTCTGATTAGCATGGCACTACAAGTTGTTTGAATAGATGGGGTGACAAGGGAAAGTGAGGCAAAAGAGGTATTTCTGGAGTAGACATAAAACATGAAGTGACATGCTTTTAATTAGGAAAATTATTAATGGCAGAGTGATCTGTGTTTTTTTTTATAAGGAATGGCACTTTTTTTTTTCATTTCGTTGCACTTAATGTGTCTTTTGAGCTACAACATATTGTGTTTGAGCTATATACAGTATAGGTTTAATTATTTTGCAATATTCATCTGAAAAGTAGGTTAAAAAACAACCTGCACCTGAACTGATTAAAATTCCTTTGTACACTATGTACTGTATGCAATTCTTACTATCTGTGTTTAACTGTATTCAATACAAAAGGTGTGTTTCCCATAACAATTCTTAAAAATATCATTAATAGTTTATGGCAAAATTTCCATATTTACTTTGGAAAAAAAAAAAAAAAGATCTGAAACTAAACCAAAAATGTGGGAAAAGTGGGAAAAAATGCAAGTTTTTTTTTCTTTTTCTTAACCTTGACAAAAGAAGCAAGATAATTATGATGCAACTCCATTATCCTCTCCATAATCCCCCTTTCACGTTTTGTCCTTGCATGCATATGTTCTGCATTTGAGAGAAATTACTTATTGTGTTCATATTCAGTGATGTGGACGCAGATGTCTCTCAGTCCTTTTAATGCTCATCAAGATGATTCCTTATATTACAGTGTTCCTTTGATTGTAGAAATTCTTTAACAATCACTTTTTTAAGGTTCAAGGTTTTTATTTGTCAATGCCACCATATGTGCAGACATACAGAGGAATCTAAATACAGTTTCTTCTTCTCTGTTCTATAAAAATATCAAGTCAGTGCAATATAGAAACAGATTTTTGTATGACGGTAACAGCAGTGTACTTGTAATAAATAGACATAAATAAACCGAGTAAATATATATCTTGTAAACATCTGAATGAATCCACATCTGATTAAATGTAAACAGTGAATTTTGTTAATGTACAAATATACATACAAATACATGTTCTGAGTATAAAGGCATTTGTAAGGTGAAAGACAGATAGCAGCAGTATGACAGGAGTGCAAAAAAGCTGTAAATTGTAAAAGTGTAAACAGTGTCAGACTTAAAGCCTTTGTACATGTAAGATTTTTTTTTTAATGGGTCTTCTGCAGAGAATACAGTATAAAGGTTTACAAATAACTTCTTTATGTCTGTTTTTGCCAGATTGCCTTGCAAAAAAAGATAAACCAGGAGTTCTTTCATTGATGTTTGTAATAAAAAGCAAGTTTTTGGCTTTGGCTGGCCTGCTTGTTTTTTAGCTTTAGTAGTTGTGTTCAGATTGCTGAGTGCATTTCAGCACTCGTTTTTTTCCCCCCAAACTGCTTGCACACTTCATAACTTTTTGCCCCAGAGGTCTGCTCAGTTCTCAAGCTGGTTTTCTCATCTAATATAGAACACCCATGTTACAAGCACTGCTTTTCATATATAACCTGTCATGACTCACAGTGAAGTTGAACACAACCACAATGTAATATCGCTACAGACAGCAGTGGTGGAAGTTGGTTGATTCCTAATGTACTGTATGTAGATTTCAGGTGAGATTACTGCAGGGCAGCAGACTGGACTTTCACTTTTATTAGAGGTCAAGGGTACCATATATCGATGTATATTAAAATATATGGGCCTATTATGGTTTTCCTGCATGGGTGTTAAACATATAAACACACACACACACACACACACACACACACACACACTAATTTTATTGTATCTCAGCCACTAGAGATATGGTTAGTAAAGGTCTTAAGATAAATACCTTTGGAGGAGGTTTGTTTTCGATTATACAAGATTAAAGGATGTAAAGATTTTAATCTGTTTATTTTCCATGAGGACATTACCTGGGGAAATTGGTTTTACGAGTCTGACATTTGGTGCCGGCTGTCTAGATGGTGCATCCTTTTAGGCCTGTTTCCTCTCTTGTGTGCTAAAGGAAAGAGGACGCTCATCTTTCCTGCCCCAGAATCCAGTAAACTACACCTCACATCCTCAGCTTCCTCTTACATGCATCTGTTAAATCAATATCACAGTGTGGCTTCTTCAAGTTGTGGAAATAGTTTGTAATTTTCCACTACTTGGTTTTCCTCTAAGGGAATCTACACCCTTACAGTTGTGTGAAATATCTGGTGGCAATTTTCTTTGCCTCTTGCGATGCAGACAGTCATAGATCATGTTTATTGAGCATGTTTGTTCATTTGCTGTAGCTACAGTATACACAGTATTACTGGACTGCTATGTGAGTATCCAGTTCTATTTGTTATTTCATGAGGCTTAGCTCATGAATTCAATGAAACCGGTTGTTTCTGTAATGTCCCTTGTCTTAGGGATCACATAACTAGACTTAATATTTCCATCAGTTTTATTACCATGAGGTCAAATGCAAACAAATCCAATGCTCAGTTAATACTACGGTATAGGGCGCAAAGTGTGCCAAGAAAATACCAGTTCTTCTATTGTGCAGTAGTTGTTCTTAGGTGACAAGAGGAATATTCGGTGTGTAGCCTGTCTGCTTCAAGGTTTGATTTGTTGTACATTCAGTGATGCTCTTTGGTATACCTCAGTTGTAAGGAGAAGTTATTTGAGATACTGTTGGCCTTCAGTTAGCTCAACCCAGACTGGCCCTTCTTTTCTGACTTCAACAAGTCATTTTCAATCAAATAACTGCTTCTCAATGGATATTTACCTTTGTCTATAAACCCTAGAGATGTTTTTTGTGTGAGAATCCCAGTAAATCAGCAGTTTCAGAAATACTCTGAAGAGCAGCCCATCTGGCACCAACAACCATGCCATGTTCAAAGTCACTTCATCACATTTCTTCCCCATGGTCGTGTTTACCATGTCTACATGCCTAAATTCAAGTTGGACAGGTGTACCCAATAAAGTGGCTGGTGAGTGTATTTACTGCTCATCGCTGGAGTTTGTGACCGTTAGGTGCAGACCTTTTTATTTACCACAGGGATTTACAACTGTGTTTATTGTCGTCGTATATGTTCGCACAGTGCTACCACTAAGGAGACAATCTGGCACTCACCCCAACGGTCTGTTTACTTTCACCACTGTTTATTGTCTGCTAGAAACTTGAGATGACTGCAGAAATGTGTCTGCTGCTAAGGACGGGAGACTCTGCCTTCAGAACGAGAGACAAGGTAGCCCTGAGAACCCTGCTGTTTGCTTATCATTTCAATTGATCAATGGACGATGCCATCGCTACAACCCTCCGCCTGGAATTCACACGCTTGGACAAGAATGAGAGATTAATTTGACTGCTGTTCACAGACTTCAGCATTCAACTTGATCATCCTTCAGCACCTGACTGAAAGGCTGAGCCTTCTGGGCCTGAACACCTTCCTCTGAAACTTGATCCTGGAGAACATCATCTCCAGCACCACCACCACACTGGGCACTAGGGTGCCTGAGGCTGTGTGCTCAGTCCACTGCTGTTCACATTGCTGACTCATCAAGAATCACATCGAATCACATCATCAAGTTTGTCGATGACCCAACATGTGGGGGTCTCATCAGCAGTAACATTAAGTCAGCATACAGCAAAGAAGTACAGCAGCTAAAAGACATGTCAGAAACAACAACCTGTCTCTGAACAAAGATAAAACTAATGAGATGGTTGCTGACTTCAGAAGACCACAGAAAGACCACTCTCCTATATGAAGATCGTCAAGAGCACCAAATTCCTTGGTGATCACCTGCCAAAAATATATATATATATCACCTGGTCCATCATCATCAGCTCCATAGACAAGAAAGCCCAGCATCATCTCTAGTTTCTGTGAAGGCTGAGGAAATCTCATCTTTCTCCACCCATCCTCACATGTCTACAGAGGGACCATAGGGAGCATCCCGAGCAGCTTGATCACTGCCTGGTTTGGAAACTCAGATATGGTGTCATAGTGGTGTCAGCGGCATAGTGAGGATAACTGAGAAGATAATCAGGGTCTCTCTTTTCTCGATCACAGATATTTACGCCACACACTGCACCTGCAAAGCCACCAGCATTATGAATGACCACACACACACACACACACACACACACACACACACACACACACACACACACCACTTTTACACATTCTTCACCCTCTTGCCATCTTTAAAAAAGGTACTGGGTGGAGAAAGGTGTTTTTAATTTAGCTAATTTATTTACAGATAATGTTGTCAAATCTTTCGAGACATTTAGAATGGATTATAAACTTCCTAGAACAGATTTTTTCAAATTTCTCCAGTTACGTCATTTTATCCAATCTGAAATGAGACAGGGCAAAATCCGCTTTGAATTGTCTGATGTTGAAAATCATCTCCTTCTTCCAGGGGCATTGAAGGGTCAGATTTCCTATCTGTATGGCTCCCTTTTATCAGAAACC
>JAQMYL010000011.1:21317613-21339339 GCA_030014365.1 Clarias pachynema | reverse complement strand
TTTGCATTATATTGCAATTGAGTTTGCTCTATTGATTTATATTACTTATTATGCTGTGCAGTACACTCTTAGGTTATGTATTTATGTATGTTTTATAATTGAGAATTGAGTATTATTACAGTTATAATTACAGTTATACGTTTGAGTGTACAGTGTGAGAGGGTGGAAGTATGAGTTGTGTTGTTATGGAAAGTGCAAAAGTTGAGTGTCTTGTTGTTCTGGTGTAAAAGAAGATTGTTGCAAACTAAACACTTATTACCCACAGCCCAGGAAGTCTGGAGAACACTTAAAGACTTCAAGAAATCTGGATTACAATGTTTTCTTTCACAGCTCATATTCTAATTTCAGTACCCAAATAACTGTTTAGATAAAACAAAGCAAAGAAAGCTTTATGCAAAAGTCTAGCATGCCTTTACCGTATGCAGATAAATAACTTTTTGGGGGCTTCGTAGATAGCATTTATTTTGTTTTGCACAACAAGTATTTAAGAGAAATAAATAAATAAAATAAAATAACCGAATAAGATAATAAAATTTCAGGCGCATAATGTATTTACATTATAATACAACACTAATTTGAACAAATTCTCTGATTTATATAAAAGTATTTGACATTCAACGAAAGGTCTCTAAACAATCAGGAGGTTTAGGTCTGTTTAGGAATCCTCACATCAGGCCATTTGTCAAATCAAGTGATTGAAACATTAGAGATCTGGTTCTGGTGGAAATCAGGAGGTAAAAATCATAAGCTGTACTCTTTATTAATTTTTTCACAAGTTTTTATTTGGCTTGTAAACAAAATGCTCTTTGCAGAGACGTAACAAACCTGTTTCCTCTAACTTCTCTATACTTATGGTGAATCAGACAAAGTGTGATTAAAACCTTTTACTATTCAGTTTTGTTTGCTTGGGAGAAGCAATTTTAGAATCAGACAAAAACCTGACAAAACCGAGCAAATGTAAGTATCATGTTACTCTGCTATTCAACACTGTTATTATGTAATACCTGTTGTTATATATATCTGCCCATCTATGGTTTTAGGCTAGTTAGGATTCATGGCAACCAAAACATGACATGTGCGGCACATTCTTTCAGTGTGGCTAGCTAATGGATTTATGATTTGTCGTAGGTTAGTAGATTAGACTGGAACCAAAACATCATTTGGAGATGAAAGTGTTTATTACAAGAATTGCCATAATTAAAATTATGTCAAAGGTAATTTCTGATTACATTATTGATTTTTTCAGAACTGATGCCTTTACACACACCGTGCGCAGAGGTGTTGTATTTTCCATTTGTGTGGTAAATGTCTGTGTATTGTTTTCTTCATGCCTTAACAAATCTCCATGTGTGTGTGCACTGCGGAAGTCTGCTTGCAGACATGATGTGTCTGCGAGGAATGTTCTACTTGGCATAGAGCATGCTCTCCCAGGTTGCTGCACAGGACCACTTAAAAATGCTTGACTAAACAAAAAAGTCAACAAAAGCCCTGCAGTTCCTTTTCAGATGCTATGGTTGACCCTGGTGTCACAAAGAACCTTTGAGCATAAGCCTGCCCTCAGGTTGGAGCAAAGGTGTTTAAACACACGCTTCCAGGAAACAACTTCAAGTGTCTGGTTTGTGTTGTTTATGCTGTCCGTTCTTTGTCTGTTTAGTCTCAGACTAAAAAAAAAAAAAAAACATCTGTCAGTTTTTTTCAAAGCGAAGCAACCCCAGAGATGTACAGTGTGCATAAATAGAATGAATGAATGAATATAAATATATTAAGGCGTTTTCACAGTGTTACATGGTGTGTGTCTGCATGGGTATAGGAGAGTGTGTGGGCTGGGGATCGTGTTGAGCAGTCTGAAAAACTGTTTTCCGTGTGTGTAGTCCTTTTATTGATTTTATTGACCTGAATCACCTGCCTGAGATTGAAAAGTTGATGAGCAGAGCATGTGTGGTCTCTGATGTTACTGAGCAAAGCGGTGAAGGCAGCAGGAGATCTCTAAATGTGTGCAGACTTTATTCTTCAATAGATTTATATTAGTTTTTGAAGAATATCAATAGTGTCATGTTGAACCTCTTCTTGTTTTACTGCTGTAACTGTCAGCATAATGAGTCTAATTTAATTTGAATGAATTTGATTCGTTCCAGTGTAATTAAGCACAACCATGCAAAACAACTTCACTTTTTATTTACTACATAATTTCTAGTCGATTGTTGGTTCAGGTAGAGGAAACTGTTTAAAGACGCAAAAGCAAATGAAAATCCTACTCATAAATAAGATTATCATCCATGTGTGCACCACCTGTTCATTTGTGCTGTTGGTTGAAAAAATGCTGAAAAACTACAGAAAAACAGAAAAGTGCAGGTGATGGAAAATCTAGAGAGCTTTGTGCTCTGAAAAAGGAATAGGGACGTTAACGTAAAGGTTTTTCAAGCTTGATAGGAGGTTACAGTTATGTCCTGTATATCTATCACTCCTTCTGCATGGTGCAAATCATGTTTATGTTCAGCTATTCTCAGGTAGCCCACCCTATTTCCACCTTCTTTTCAGCAAACCCATCAGTGACAGGCTTTAATTGATGTTAAAGTTATTTTTTTTTTCTCCACTAAGACTTGTCATTACAACCAGAAAATTAATTATATAGTGAATATTTTGATCTCAGCCCTCTATAGTGTTGGCTTTAAAAGATATTAATCATTCTATTTTAGAATGGCTTTATTTTTAATCAGTGCCTGTTTTGTGTGTTCTGTGTAAAATAATCTGTCCAAAGAAAAGCAAAACACACCGAAGCATGAAAGTAAATGATGTGTAAATGTAAACCACGCCTGTCATAATCAGACCGTTCTTTCAAACTGGAATTTTCTGCTAGTCGATTCCATGCAGCATGACACGAGGCAGGAATTGCTCGGGCCACCATGGTGAGAAAGCCCGCTCTCATCTGTCACGTCTGGCAGGTGTGTTTTCTGCCCTTGCTGTGCTGTTTATGCAGAGTTGCTTTCTCCATGCTGGATTAAATGAAGCTTTTATTGACAGCACCTGGGAGACCACAAGGGTTTATTTATCACCTTTACTACCACGCTGCCCTGCTTGAGCACAGCTAGGCTTGTGTTCGGGGGTCATAATGAATGTGCTTTCTCTTCTCATATACTCTACTGTAAGCTCAATCACTATTGCACCTGGAGTAAAAAAAATGCAGTATTATATACAGATGTGACCATTAAGAATGCATGTTTTTTCCCAGCGAAATGCCGCAATTCTGTGCGCGCTATGCTGCGAAATCCCACTAGCACCATTTAGGAATTTAAATAAATGTGTTGTGCTTCACTGAATATCTGCCAGATGACGCATGGATAAAAGGCAGACCAAGTACAACGAAGAATTTTGTATAATTAGTTAGCCAAAACAATATTGTTTCCAATGCTGAATGTTGTTTGAATGCATGAATTTTATTTTGTTTTACAATAGATCTTTCATGATGAATGTGTGTACAGTATATGTGCTTCATATTATTTTTATAATGATGAAATGAGATGCCCAAAATCGTGCTTTAAAATTCATAATAAGTCTCTTATATAGTTTTTGTAATGTCTTAACAAGGACAAAACAATGAAAGACATGGCAATGCCTCGAGTTAAATGGTCTTGAAATTAATTAAATTTCCTGATAGTAGGCTATCTCATACTGTAGTGTTGCGACTATGCGAATGTCCTGATTTGTGAATATGCCAACATATACTTTGAGTGTAATTCACAAATTTACTGAATATATTCAGATTTTGTAAAACAACAACAACCGTTTCCTTCCTTGATCTTTTGTCTGCATCACAATGAACTGAAGCTCAGCACGTCTTCCTTCCTTGTTTTAATCTGTTATATTTAAGTGAAATATATTAAACGTAAATGCCTAAATATTTATGGACAGGTGTATTACGAAGTGAAGACCTGTTGTTCAGTTGTTCCCTGCACGGTGTATCTGCACGGAGAGATTGTGTGTGTGAGCACGGAGAGTTTGTGTGTGTCCGCATGCAAATATGATCTGTCAAAGACAATGGACTCAAAATTCCATAGACATAAAATCTGCATTTCTTCAGGGCATGGAATTGTCACGTAACATCTACAGTATGTCAAAACTCCTCCTGAGGCCAACTGTGAGGGAATACTATGGAAGCTCAAGAAATGTGTATATGGGTTAGCTGATGATTCACTATACTGGTACAACAGAGTAAAGGAAATTGTAATAAAGGCGGGAGTAAAGATATCCAAAGTAGATCCTGTTGTTTTCTATTGGTTAGATAAGAACTCCATTGTGACTGCTGTACTTGCTTGTCATGTACTGTAGATGACTTTATTTGGGGTGGCACACAAAGCTTCCCTACAACTGTAATACCTCTCCTTCGGGCAATGTTTCAGGTAGGAAGTGAGGAACTTGAGAACTTTTGTTAGGTGGGAATAGACTTTGAAACTGTGGATGAAAAGGGTCAAATACATCAGGAAAGCTACATGTTTATGAGCTCTGTGGCTTGCTGTCAATGGGCGCCTAAGAGAGAGAACACATTTTCGGCTTCAGTAGACAAACAATACGTCAGGTTGAAACACGACAGATTGATTGAACAACATTTTCACAGCTTCCCGTGCTCGGCCGCGGCAGCTCGCGAGATCCCTTTTCTCGAAATGTGCGTTCTTAATGGCCAGATCTGTAATGGATTGTCCTGTTGAGATTCGTCGATCTCTGTCTTATTAAAAGCGATTTCCTGAAAGCATTACACAGACTTACCATCATGCCGTCAGGTCTCGTGCAGCACAAATGAATTTTTAGGGGCTTACACAAAACCGACGGCGTTGTTTAATTTAACAGTGTTTATAGGCTCTAATCTTTCATCTGCACCTGAGCTTACGCTGAAAACAGCTGTTGCCAGCTTTTAGTATACTGATGTGTTAACGTGTGATTTAAGCTACCTCCGGCAACGACTCAGCGTACAGTTCTTTGCCATGTTTCTTGGACATCCATGTTGTTGATCCCATGTTTTATATCTACTCTCTCTCTTTTTCTCTGTAGAAGCCATCAATCTCCTGGATCAGCTATGGCAGGTGGCCAACAGCAGTAACGCTTCTGTAGTTCTGGAAGATCAGAGATGTGCAGCGTTGCGTGTAGGACAGTACTCCACTCTTTCCCTGCCGTTACGCCATGTATTTGGACAAAGGTAAATCCAGTAAGCCTGCTCACACAGTACAACCGCTTCATTTCTCAATCTCAGTATACTGTATTCTTTAAAATAGCGTATGTACACACTGGACATATAGGCAGTTTTCTGATTCTTGGTTATTTTTATTATTTTTTTCAGATAACAGTGCATTACTTTTGAAATAAATTGTAAAATATACTTCACGGTAACATGTAAAATTTTTTGTTAATTGAAAAATTCAACAGATGTTGTTGTGCACGCTTATAAGTGTGCAATTAAATTCCACACAAACATCACGGGCACAGTACTAGTACTATAATATTCTATAAAAATTCAGTCAGACCTCCAAAAGCAACGCTGATACGCTTGATATTGACATGGTTGAGCAGCGCTTTATTGTTTTACATGGTTTGTGTTTGCAGATTTGATGACGAGTTCAGCCTGCTCCTCCAGCTACGCAGTTCTCAGCATGAAGACCGTAGCCTGTTTACGTTCCTTGGACCAGACGGTCACATCCTCCTTCAGATCCGCATCAGCTCCCACTCTTTCACCTTCATCAGCACGCAGCAGCGACATTACGAGTCAGTCCGAGTGTCTTCACACACATGCACTCTTAACAGGGTGAAAACTGCCAAAATGGTATAAAATAGAGCAGTATGGAGGGGTTGTAAGATATCACTGTAAGTCTGAAAACTCTAAAGCAAATGAAGAGAACCAAAGCATGGTATCAGCAAACAAAAGTCAACATTGCAAATAAATGACTGCTTAGTGAAAATGTGATTTTGTTGTCTACATGGGGTGCAAATACAGAATGAGTGCAAGAAACTTCACAAACAGCAGCATAATTGTAAGAGTAGGGTTAGGATGATTATGTTATTAATAAATCCCATTGCACCAGCAGATTTTCAATGTCAAACCCCAAAGAGCAGGCACATTGAATAAACTAAAAAATAGCAGTTGGCTAAACATTACTTGCTCACATTCATTCATAATATGATGTCATTTGGCACATAAATGTTGTGTTAATCTGTCATGCAAGTATATCAATAGCATAAATCTGTTTTCAAAAGTATTTCACACGTATTTAGTTTGCTTTACAAACATTGTTTGGTGTTACATACCAAGAAAGCAATGTATTTAGTAATATGAATTGTTGTTCACAGTTATATCTGATTTATTTTAGGTTTCCTGTGACTGTGTTGTCTGATGGGAATTGGCATCGCGTGGCAGTGAGCGTGTCGACAGGCCGGTTCGCTCTGTATGTGGACTGCTCCATAGTAGAAAGCGTAGACTGGGCGTACGAGGAGGGTCTGCAAATCACTACTGACGGGCTTATAATGGTGGGAGGAATCATTGAGGGCTTTGAAACACCATTTGAGGTACAAACCTAGTTACTGAAAATATTAAGGCATGCTAAGTACATGTTGTGAATAAACAGCAATTACTTACTACAAATCAAATCAGAGTAAAAAGGTGTCTTTAAACCACTTGGTAGTTGAGTTAAAGTCAGTCACTCAACTACCAAGTGCACATGACCCGTGAAGACATCCCCAGCCATGTCCCTACAGACAGCCCTGTCCCCATCTTGTTTATAAGGAATGAATTACTCCCTAAAATACAGGAACGTTTGCTGCTAGGGACGTCAGGAACATCTGTAGTTGCACTTATCCAATAAGATGATGCATTTTCCATCATGTAATCTCCCTGGAAAACCTACTTTTTTACATTATCAAGTCTATAGTTCAATAACCGTATAAAGTTGCAGTCTTTATACAAAGTTTCTGTACAATTATCTTGAACACGAATGTCATGGCAGTATTGGGCTTGCAGTGATTTTTTTGATCTTGTGTTTTGTGGAGCAGAATGATTGTAAAACATCTGGTTAAACACAAGGTTTTATTTATTTTGGCTTTTCTGTTACCAACACAATTTGTGAGACTTACAGTATACAGGTACTGTACATACTGGGTCAAAAATGTACACATTTGGGATGTATTTTAATTTGCCCAAGGCCCCTTAACTTCCTGTTAGGGATTACTGTATGATTGACTACAGCTGGTAGCTTCTTAGTGATACATAAAAAGGGTTTGTTTGACTGCATTCCTTGGATTGACCAACACACAGTACAACGTGAACACCCAAGGAACTCAGTGGAGATATGAGAAAAAGAATGGTAGATTTATTCAAGTCAGTAAAGTCAGCCATGTAACACCGGCAATGTAATATCAGCCCACAAAATGAATAAAGCACAAACATAATACAAATGCGCAACACTTAATGTAATAATCCCATAATCATCAGAAATTTCCCACAAACATAATAGCAGTTGCCATTACATTTGCAGGGATTTTTTAGAAGGTGAACAACATCAGCTTCAGGAATTTGATTCAGGTAGGCAGAAACAACCAAAACACAGGCCTTCCATGAACTGGAAGCTGCTGGAAAAACAGTGTCACTGTCTATATTCAAGTCAGTGAATAGCTCAGAGGGCATTGAGCATTGAGTTACTGATTGGAAGGTCGGTGGTTCGATCCCCAGCTCCACCAGGTTGCCATTGTTGGGCCCTTGAGCAAGGCCCTTAATCCTGTGCGCTCCAGGGGCGCTGTATCATGGCTAACCCTGAGCTCTGACCCCAGTTACGCTGGGATATGTGAAGAAAGAATTTCACTGTGCGGTATGAATATGTGACAAATAAAGGCTTAACTTAACTTGAAGTCAGTTTTAATTTGCCATGGACCGAAATGCTGCTATCCAAAGCTTGGCAAGAGGTATGTTTGGAGGACTAAAGGTGAGCCGTTCAACCCCAGGAACACTGTTAACAAATGTGGCGGTAGCATCGTGCTATAGGGCTGTTTTGCTGCTGCAAATTGATGCATTTTGCATTGAACAAGTGGACGTAATAAGAAAGAAGGACTTCAGAACTACTTCAGAATTGTTCAGCATAACCTCAAACCAGCTAGACGGTTTCTTTGTCAAATGTTTACCGGAAGCATCTTATAAAGGTGAAAGTTGGTAAAGGACACTCAACCAAACATCAGGTAACTTTTTTTTTTTGATCCTGTGTTGGTTTCACAATACCCTATGAAATAAAATAAAACGTTTCTCCTATTAAATTTGTATGCTGTACAATCATTCTACCCTAGAAAACGACAGTGAAAACTTTCATTACAAGCCCAATATTGTCATGACATGTATGTTCATGAATTCTGATAGCATCTGTATCTTGTTTTGCACAATAGAATCTGTAGCTTTTTACTGGCCCTACATTTACAGCATTTTAAAGGGCAGGTGCCCTTATCCAGATCTACTTACATAAGATATTCATATTCCATAATTATTTATCTCATATCACTAAAATGATTGATGATGTTGCAGCTCAGCAAACGCTTGAAAATGGTGTTCGAGCATGTTACTGTAAGGGAAAACCCAAAATCAGTCCGTGCTGTGATCCAGACCCAGACATCTATAAAGGCATTTTCACATTTGTTTACACAAGTGTGAAAGCTGTTTTTGGACATGTGAGATCACAGGTCTACTTGAAAACAGTACTCAAACTGATCTTCAGTGCAGCTCATGCTGAGTTGGCAACTTAAGTCCTAATGGTCTGCCAATATATACACTATGTGGTCAAAAGAATGTGGACACCTGACCATCAAACCATATGACTATATGTACTCATTCCGAACTACAAAATAGTTGCGTGTACAGGCCAAGGGCTCAAGTGACTACACCGTACTAAAGATTTTATGTAATTCTCATATTCACACAATACCTTGTTTTAACTAGTTTGTAGGCTGACTGACATTTGCTTAGTGTCCATGTCTGGTGTAGTTACAGTAAGTATCCCAATTAAGAATGCCAATAATCACTAAAAGCACCTGGATAGAATAGAGTTTTGAGTGGATTATTTTGGAACCAGCATCACCAACTAATAGTTGTTTGAGTCAGTGATGAATTAATTTAATGACAGTTATGAAAAATAGTTTTGGACAGCTGCAGATAAGGTAAACATGAAAAAAAGAGAGTTAATACCGCTTGAAGTCTAGGTAGTGCCTTAGGATGATCTCATGCAGTGCGATGATTAACAGCCCTGTTCACACAATTATACACCCAACTCGCTGGCAGGCACGTTTATTGTTACACGGTCAGGGGCATAAGTGTTTGGACAGTGACACAATTTTTGTATTCGTGCCACCAATAAAATGGATTTAAACTGATTGATGAGCAGTTTGAAGGTTAGTTGTGGCCCGTGTCTTTGTTACTTTTGGACACATCACAGAGATGAAAGTTTTGCCTTTCATTCCAAGTGTTGAATGGCGGGAAGTCCCGATGCACATTGAGGGCATCGTTGTCCTGAAGAAAACAAACCAGACCCATCAGAGTTACTTCACAACTTTTAGCCAGGGCGACGAACACTCAGCGAATGTAGACATAGCGCTGTCAAAGTCTAATCAGAAGATGCCTTCATGAATGTAAGTGCGGACATCTTAAATGGAGATCAAGATGCAAACCACTGGAAACACTTAAGAGCAGAAAGGAAAATAAAAAGCAAAATAAAATAAATAAAAATACAAATGAAACAATCCTAAAAGGCTGCTGAATTCTGATACAAGATCAACTTACAGTATATCAGAATGGTTGGTAGAGAAGAATATTGTGTGAAAGCAAGTGCTTATGTTTCAAAGCATACCAAATCACCAGTCAAACATGGTAGCCTTATGTTATTGATTATGTTACTCTATACAAACAACGTTGAGCCTGTTAAAATTTTAAAGATTTTAAAATGCATGCAATTCCCAAAAGGATATTGTGATATATTTTTTAAACCTCTTGAATTAAAGCTGTATCTGTACACTTCCATCGCCCCATTCCAACCCCAAAAGCTTTTTTTTTTAATCCATTGTAGTGGTGTACAGAGGCAACAATATGAAAAATGTCACTGTCTGAAAACCTTTGAACCTTCTAATAAAAGCCTTATAATAAACGTGTGTGTTTGTGTGTGCTTTATATTCCTAGGGCGATCTGAAACAGGTGACCTTCCTAATGGGTGAGCCGGATGCAGCCAGAGATCAGTGTGAAGTGTATTCGCCACAATGTGATAGACCTGCTCAGAAACGCAGACGCTTCCCACACACTCAAGTTCCAGAAGTAAGACAGCTATACTGTCTTTCCTTCATTTATAAAGAAAAAAAAACTTTTTTTCCCAGGCATGATTCAACCTGTACTCTCCAAAGCCCTGTGAATCTTTCTGACGAATTCACTGTTTTTGCATTGCACCTTAAAGATCTTTAGTATTTCCAAGCAACAGAAAACAGCAAGACAACATGCTATATGTTAAAGCAAAAAAAAAAAAAAAACAGCTCAAATTCAAGCCACTGGCAAAACAATTCACAGACATGCATGGGCTCTTTTGTGGGTGTTTCCACTTTTACGTCTAATTACTTTTCTGTGTTTTTCTTATTTTAGGAGCTTTTGCTGTCCTCAAATGACTTGGAGGATTTACTGGAGGATGCTAATCCAGAGGAACGGGACATGATCCGCACGGCAATGAGTGTAAGGACTTATTTTTTTTCCATACTGTCAATGGTAATGAGCCATCGGTTTATCCAAACACATTTATGAGAGACAGACTGAAAGAGGTCCAGTTTTTTCCCCCTATTATAATCTGTTTAAACACAGGACTGTGTCAAAAGCTTATGGGTTGTGTTTTTAAACAGAAAGGATAAGTATGGATTGGCCAAATGGTTGATGATTCATCTTTTGAATAAGCTTTCTGTCTTCAGATTTAACCAGACAGGACATGACCTTTGTAATTCCATATTCTATCCAGAAACCTATTATGGATATCTTTTATCTGTTACATCAAGGCCCAGAAATCATGAAGTAATGTAACATGTTTAACTAGAAAACATATACAAAGACATATGGTCATAGTTGCTGCTTGTTTCTTTTGATTGCTTCATGCACAAAGAACTAAATATAAAGGCATTGAAGTCATCTTTCTATCTGCATTTGTTTCAGTAGTTTGTTATAATTTCACCTGCTTTTACTGCAGTGATTTTAAGACAGATCAAATGTATGTTAGAGTATATGTATAGTGCATGTGTAGTCAGTGCTCTCTTTGATCTAACTCTATGTTTTGTAAAGGTGATTATACATGGGCCTAATGTAAGATCTAAAGCAGAGCCAAGTACAATACATTTTAGACATGTGAGCAGTGTATGTATATGTCTAAACCCCTCACCCGTCATCTGGATTTAATTAACCAATGTCAAAGTTGTTGGCTTCAAGAGAGTACCATAGCCAAAACGTCTTCTAATATTTTTGCAGAAACCTTTTTTAGACCTCTGTGGCATAACCCTTTGATTTGTGATGCCTTTTGTTGTGGTGGCTTTCATGACCACAGGACTTTCAGCAACTTGTTTCCTTTGCACATGATCCCAGTGGAACAGGCATGGCCCATACTGCTATAATTAATCACCACTGACTGGCATGCCTTGTACCGGTTTAAACAGGAGGGTTAAAGGTAAATACTTCATTAGCTTTCATTTTTTGCAAGTAGGCTACAGTGAGGCCTATTCTTAAGTGAGGCCCAGTCCTTGAGGCTATATTTGAGCACACACACAAAAATATTAATAGAAATTCATGTTTTATGCATTTGTACCATACAGTGTATAGCTGGATTAAAGAGCCATGCTGCAAGACTTTGTCCTCATGCAGCCAGTATCTGATCCTTTGGAAGCTGTTGATTTGCAGTTCATTTGTCCTCACTGTCTTTGCATTGATCATCTAGGGCTGCAAACTTTCTTAACAATTAATCAGAATTTCCTACCAGACCTTTGCCTTCAGTCAGTTAGCAGGTGCTGCTTTTATTTGGTTGGACTCGGTCTCCAGTTTTCCTTAGAAAACAATAGGGGTGGACTGATTGTTTTAAATGAGAGTTTATTTCCCAATGGACAGGAGTAACCAACCAGTAACCAACCAGTAAGATATGGACAGGAGTAACCAACAAATACTACGTCCTGTATTATTCTCCATGAATTAGGTTAAGCTGTATGGAAGTCTTATATCTTTCTTTTCATCTGCACATGCTGATCAAGTCCTATCACTGACCAGACAATTCATCTGGAAGGCTGTCAAAGCCAAAACAGGAATCTTTTTTTTTCTCAGCCTTTATTTGTCACATATACTTTACTGCACAGTAAAATTCTTTATTCTTCACATATCCTAGTTTAGAGAACAGAGTCAGCAATTATACAGTGTACCGGAGCAGACAGGGTTAAGGGCTTTGCTCAAGGGCGGGACAGTGGCAACCTCACGGAGCCGGGGCTTGAACCGCCAACCTTAACACAATGAACCACCACTGCCCCCACCTGCCCCTTTTCCATAACTTGAAGAAACCTGTGTTGCTCTAGAGACAAGGCACTGTCAAAAATTTCAGGTGATTGCTTTGTAGATCTTATCTGAAACTTTTCTTCACCTCTTGCAACACTGCATACTCACTTTTTACAGCTCCATCAAGTATATGGGTTTCTCTACTTAAATCCCAACAGCTTCAAGACATCTGGTTATGTCCTTTTTTTATTGTTATGACAGGGCTGTTGCTAAAATACTTTATCTAATTTGTTTGCTTTTTGACCAAATCATGCCACTGTTGTTGCTGTGAAATTTAAAAATGTCTAAAACTCTAAAATGTTATTTAATGTAAAATTCCCATTTAAGCTTTGCGGTCTTACATTTAATTCAATTCGCACTGGACTATGCAATGATCTGAAAAACCAACAGGATATATTGGAGTGTTTGAATGAACATTTCTCTACATGTTACAAGGAAAACATAAATCATATGTCAAATCATGGCATGGAGAATAAAAGTGACGTATTGTATCCCAAAACTTCTGGAAAGTTACTTAGCTATCACTGGGGTCAAAGGTCAAGCATTCTAAACTGACCATGTGCTCCTGTCTCTGTCCTTATGCACTAATTTACTAACGTACTTCCATAAAGATCAGATGGCAGCAAATTAGTCTATACTCATTCACACCTGAACAATTTAGAAAATACCATGTAGGAAACCCATAGGAAAATGTGAAAATCCCAAAAGATGCCATATACATAGTATACTGTACATAACATATGGTGCAACAGGTAGCATTAGTGTCAGCCATGTACTTTTGCCATATGGGAAAGAATAGCTGGAGGTTTGGTATCAGTGTTGCTATTAGGTTGCTAGACTAGATATTATTTAGTAATATAAAATATCTGTCTACATAAAAAGTGAGATAAATGCCCTTTAGCAAAACCCATGGCACAAGCAAGTAGCTGGCAAAGTATGAAGAGCAAGTTAAGGCACAACTCTCCCAAATAGCAAACTTCTCTTATCTGACGAAGTTTAAATATCACTCTAAGTATCAGATGGCTGTGGCATCTAGGACAGCTACGATTAACTGTATAGCCTGGGGTGTGCTGTACTGTAAGGCGTAGTGCTGACAGTGAAAGTGTTTTCATCAAACTCATGTTCAGGGGTCAGTCACTGTTTCTATACATGTGCAGGAAAATACAAATACCAGTGAATGTCCTAGAGCAAGCGTTCAATATTTTCTATTTCTCCAATGGCCACAGAAATGGTTATATAATAAGATCAGTAGTATCAGGACAATAAATAAGGAAAGTGAATCACCTTAATGATCACTGACACTCAATAAAACCACAGCTTCAGTTTGCTCCACTCTGTGCTCATCTCTTAGCACTCAGTGCTCTTGGCCACAGAGCTTACAACTTATAATTAACCTTTCTAAAGCAGTGATTTACTGCAGGTGGCTTAAAGTGGCTGTATAACTCACGTAAAGTCAATGGAAAATGTCTGGAGCATACATGTAGAGATTTGTCAGTGGACTTTCTTGGCTCTCTCATTATCTTTCTTTTTCCTTCTCTTTGCCTTCTTTTGTCTTTTAGCATCTGTTTGATAAGGCACTTAAGGAGTCATTTATTTTTAATAAAATAGAGGCATTCTCTATTCACTTTCCAACATCAGGGCTGGGTACAGAATATCCTATTCACCCTGGCGAAACATTCTTTCTGTAGAAGTATTGTTGTGGTTTCTGTAGTAATCCTTTCTGTCATAGCCAAAGGGCTAGATGATTTTGTTTTAACATGCTGTAGGTCTCATGACTCTGGAGTCCTAAAGTGTTTTAAATCGCCTGTTTAAAATGTTCCTATTGTTATCCACCTAATACATCTCCTACTCCTAGTGTCTGAGATATTACCCACTGGACCCTGGAAAGTTTCTCCCAAACAGAGCTATAAACTTTATAACAAAAGATCTGAAAAATTTGTCCAATTGAAGGTCTAGAAATGACATTATCCAGCCCAGTTTTATCCAATCCCTTTCATTCTGTCATTTCTCCCAAACGCACTAGCTAGTCAGCATATTCACTAGTCACAATTTCAAATGTTTAATTTTGAAGGACACTGTGGCACTGATCGTCTAAAATAAGTAAGGTAAAGTTTTTTTTACATGCTCTTGGCATTGGACAAGCAAATGTTTAACAAACTAATGTTCTTTCTCATCTGTTCAGTCTAATATAAAATCAACTTCACTGCAGTGACAAGTCAGAGATTCTGATTATTCTTTTTTTTTTTTTTTTGCACTTGTTACTCCTTTTGCCAACTTTTAGTACATTAGAGCCTCTGAATGTCTGAAAATGAGCTGAGGAAGTTCAATCTTATATTGGACATTGATTGCACCAAATCCAAATGTTAATTTCTAGTTATTTGTGGAATCCCAGTTTTCCGCTATCCACTTAAACAATTTCTCACTGTGACCCCTAACCCATCCCTTTTAGCATCTTTGGGGCCAAAGGTCAAGATTGATGAACTCACCATATGCTACCACATTTGCCTTACTGACCTTGATCTCATGACCAAGTCTTCAACTGTTGTTAGGGGCGTCATGTTTAAGTAGAAGTAGGTCCATTTGTCCAACTCAGGGCACCATGCACATACGGTGCCCTGAGTTGCCCCCTCACTCACACCCAGCATAGTCTATCCATTAACAGTAAACTTTCTTTTTTTTTGCCATATTTGTCACATTTTTAACTGAGTTAAATTTTACTTGCCACACCCAGGCCTAATTACTGACAGAACTGTTAAATCAAGAAATCCAATTGAAGACTGCTAAAAGATTCCAAAAAGCAGCAGATCATGCCTTGAGAACAGATGAGAAACAAAGACATGTCGTATCAGTCTTTAAAGGGTTACAAGGCCATTTCTAATGCTCCCCCGAACCATGGTGAGAGCCCTTATCCACAAATGTGGTGAACCTTCCCAGAACTGGCCGGCCTACTTCTACAAAGTACACCTCTAAATGGCTAAAATAAATAAATAAATAAATAAATTATGGTTTTGGAGAGGCCTAGTCGAAGTCCGGACTTAAATCTGATTGAGATGCTGTGGCATGACCTTAAACAGGCCATTAATGCTTGAAAATCCTCCAATGAAGCAGAATTAAAACAATTATGCAAAGAAGGATGTGCCAAAATTCCTCAACAACGATGTGAAAGACTCATTTTCAGGTATTGCAAACTTCATTGCAGTCGTGGCTGCCAAGGGTGGCAGTTAATTCTTAACTTGAATGTTCGTAAGTCGGGGATTACTTTTTCACATGGGGTCAAGCAGGTTTGGACAGTTTTTCCCACTTAGTAAATGGAAATCTGGAAGGGGCAAATACTTTTTCATAGCACTGTAGGTGAGACTACTTTCTAAATCGAAGCTGAGACTTGGACGTGGACGGTTACTGTGAAGTACTGTGTGTGTGCCTGACTGTGGGGGGGTGGATGAGTGATATTTCAGTGGGTGTGAGAATGTGCACTTGGTGAGTAAAACCTCACCTCCTCAGTGTGGGTTCTGTTGTGGATCGTGATGTGACAGCACTGTGTGAGCTCCACTGGTTCGTGGTGTGTATTTGTAGTCATGAGGGTTTGGCTGGGCCTAATAGGGTGGATTCTGCTTCACCTACAAGGTCAAGTACTTACAAGACACCAGGGTCAGAGGAATAGCTTGCTAAAGGTATGTGTGTTTATGATTTGTTTAGATTATGATTTACACTGTGGCCATATACGTATGTAAAACCTGACAAGCTACTTCTTGCAAGACAAAATTTATCTATTGATTTGCAAAAAGCTTTTATAGGCAGTAAGGGATAGTCTCTGTGGTTTTAGTTTCTAAACATACAGCTCCAGTATAATCTACTTTACAAAAGTGACATTTATAGCATTTGTCATACAAACAGCTCCAGATTTTTGGTTACTGTGATAAAGATGAGTCTATAAAGTTTCCTCCACTGCAATTACTTTTTTTTTTCTTTGCATTTCTATATTTCAAAAATTAGAAAATTTCCCGGGAAACATTCTCCCGTTATCTTGCAAGAAATTGCCAGTTAAATTTCACCTTTACACATACCACTGTCACGAAAGTGGTGGAGTTATGGTCTTTTGAACTTTTCAAGTCCGAACAGCCAGCTATTTGTGTGTACCTGTGTATGAACTGTATAAGACTTGCTAAAGCACCTTATCTGATTTTCCTCTCAAGTTTACCACAGCACAGCCTTTGACATGTCTTGAACATATATTACGTATATCCTTAGTACATGCTCAGTGATGGCTTGTTGGCATGTCTTGCTGTGTTGAGTAATATGTGTTTTTTAGCCTGCAGGCCTTAAACGTGTCCAGGGTAGCTCTTTGCTGTTTCTTCAGAAATCCATCTTTTATCATTTTAACTAAATGCGCTGACATGTTGCAGATCAGAACATAAACTTAACAGCCAATATTTAAATTGATTACTGTATGATTAAGAGATTGAAAGTATTGCAAAGTTGAAAAGTTTGTCTGTCAAACGTTCGAAGTGAGTTTGCCTACAGATGGTATTCAAGCGATATTCTGGTTTTACCGTCACGCCTCACGGTGGCAGCATTTGGGTTTGTGCGTTTGCTGGCGTGTACCACTGAGTGGCGCGATATAACCATAGACTGACGCCTCAGGCCTTAGTTCATTCTCTCAAGGATTAATGAGCCGCATCTCCTTTAGAGTTGCATAGCCTTATAAAATACAAGTGAAACATTAAACGAATTTACAATCACAGTACTAAAATTACAGTACAAATTTAAATTAGATATAGGCGTTTATTATTTGCATCGAATTTAAGCAAAGTAAAGCCTTTATATTTTATCATGTGTAACACTCTTTTAAATTTATAGGCTAAACGTTAAGATTATTTCTACTTCATAGCAGGTGTGTCTGTAATTGAAAAAGGGTTTGCCCCCTGGTGGAGGAGTAAGAAATTACTCACATTGGCAGGTGTACGTAGAAATTGGTCAGCTGTGGGTGAGTGGTCTGCTATTAGGCTTCCTTGGCAAACCATCAGAGGGATTTCAGGTCCACTGTACCCTTTGAGATAAGCTGGCCAACAGCCAAATGCAGTCCTTTGGAGATCAAGTGATAGCTTATCAGGATACATTCGATGCCAGCTCCTAAAAGAGCTATTGTTATTGGCAGCAACGGCGTACAGTGATGCTTCTGCTCAAGCTTAGTTTGATTTATCACGCTGAAATAACAGTAACAGTACCTCCATTAATAATTCTTCTGCCTGTCAATCCAGCTTGAAAATTCGTGTGCTAATGGATCAGTTCACTGGCATTGAGCTACATCGTCGCAGTAATGCAGCATGTTACATTAATGACCAGATCCCAAACACATTCACTCAGCCACAAAATTAAATCCACACATGGAAATATAGCCACAAGAAGCAAATCATTCCTCTGTCGTCTGCTATTTTGATCACAGACTAGTGCATGTGTTTAAAAGCAGACTGGTGTTTTTTATTTCCTGTTGCTTATTCAAAACAAGGCAGTGCAACATCTGTCCCACAGGTTCTTAGCTCCTGCTGAGAGTTTTTCTTTTCAAGGACTTCACCTGCAGTTAGCTGGTGCACAGCTCTTTAAGATGGTTTACATGAGTAATGGGAAAACTTTCAGGCTGTATTAGAGGACAGTAATCTATATTCGTCTTTTTGATGTTTCTAGCCATACATACCAAGTTGATCATGGTTACTGTAACTATAATCCCCCCAGTTTCCCCTGGGCAAATTCCTTCTGTGTAGCTAATAAGTCATCCAAAATACGAGATAGCACCAATTATTCAACTCAGTGGTGTCATTTTTGGGCCAAAATACATCAAAGAGTGTTTTGTTACACAATACAAAATTCAGCTGTAAAATGAGTGACCTATATGTAATAGTTACTGTAACTTTAACATTTAATACTTTTAAGACAGAAAAGAAGAAGGGAACAAAGGTTCATATGTGCTAAGACGTAGGTGATGGCAAGAAATATCTTGTATGACCAATAATTATAAAGTAAACTAATCATTGATATTTGCTGGGGATATAAAAGGAACACTTGATTTCTTACAGCTTGTGTAGGTAGTAAATTCAAAGATATGTTGGCAATACTATGAACTTTCCAGTAATACTAATCAGTATATCATAACTGTGTGTGTATGTGTGTTTGTAGGGTGTAAGAAGACGTGGCCTCACTCGAGGAGATGGCACACTCCCTACAGGCTCGAAGCGACCTGGCTCCATTAGCCGTGGCGACGTCTTCGAGGTGGATGACTACACTGACCTGATTGATCCCAACACTCTGTCCAAAAACGATGGCTTACCCCACAAGATCCGCCCACCCCCTGTTAAAGACAGCAAGGAGGCCAAGCCAGACTCTACCTCTAAACTTCTAGATGAGAATATCACCACTGAGAAAAGCAGCCCTGACAAGGGCTTTCCTGTGGATAAGCCTGTGGATAACAGCATTATTGATCTGGATGTTCCTTCTGTTTTAAAGAAAACTCCTGCTGGAGAAACCTCAAACACCAAGGGCTCTGACTCTAACCTGCTGAAGGAAGGAGAGGACAGAGTGACATCAACCCCTGTTCTGCCTAGCTCGTCCTCTGACATGATAAATGAAACTCACAGGATCATCCCAAATGTGGTTCTCAAAGGTAGGATGGGATGCCTGGTCCGAGGATCAGATGGAAAGATTTATCATCTTCGTCAAGGCCCTCCAGGGCCAAAGGGGCCATCTGGGGAGCCAGTGAGTACTAGCTGCTCTTTTTTTTCTTCTTCTTTTTTGCTATAGTCTGATTAGATACAGTGGTTAACAGAAACGGCGCCACACTTTAGTGTCAGTCATAATACCTGTTTTCTCCCAGTGTCCAAAAACATCCAGATAGCTGGATTGGCTATGTGTGTGTGAGACCACTATGTGTGATTGTGTGTGTTTGTTATATCGAAATTGCTATTATTTTATTAAACTCAATTTCATCCTTACTGAAAATAAATTAGTCAAGTGCAGGACACAATATAAGTTTTTTTTTATTGCAGTGGCTTTATTTATACAGTGGGATATTATATTTCATCACATAAAATTTTTGTCCTATCTATTTTCTTTTTTTTTTTTGGGGGGGTTTCTCCCTAATTTAGTCGTGTCCAATTCCTCCCCGTCACTAGGGGGCTCCCACATTAAGACTACTACTCCCACTCAGTCGGGAGGGCTGAACCATGTGACGTCAGCCGACCGCATCTTTTCGAACTGCTCACTCACACACTGTTGGGGGTGGTGTAACACACTCAGAGGACAGCGCTGTCCGCTCCTTCCGCTCGCGTGAGCTTACAGACGCCCCTGATTGGCTGTAGAGCCGTGATTAATGTGGGAGCACGAAGTACCTCTCATCCCGCCCCTCTGAGAGAGCTCTGTCAATCAGCTCTCTCTAGGCCTCCGGCTGCGAGAGGTTACAGCATGAGATTTTAAAACTGAAATAACTCATATGGATTTATTTATTTATTTAATTAAGCAATTTATTTAATTAATTAATACAGAAATTGACAGCAACAAAATCAGTCAATTGCTATTTTAAGATACAAAGGTCAGCTGTAATTCTTGCAAGAACTAAAGTGAGACTTTCATTTAGAGTTACCAGCCTCAAAAATCACCCATTAACTGTACCTCAGATTAGAGCTCTAAGTTGCAAGGCTTTACAGAGCATAATGAGCAGACACATCTCAATATCAACTGTTCAAAGGATAGCAATTCAAAGCAATACTTTAGTTGTCTAAAAGACCATAGAGTTAAAAGGTGTGTACAAACTTGTAGTGTATATGTAGTGTAGTTTACAGTTTGTAGGCCTTAGATTTAGGATTTAGATTCTTATTTGAACACGGCGTAAAGTTTATGTCAAATAACTCAATCTGAGATCTTTCTAATGGACCTGTATTAAGGGTGAAATAATCAAAACAATGAGTCTTTTATTTACTGGCTGAACATGTTTATTTACTATTGAAGTGCATCTGCTTTTAATAGGAAGAAAAACAACTAAATTAAATGTCTAATAATAGAAATAAGTAGAAACGTTTGGGTATTTGATGGGACATTTGTTTGAAACTTGATTTTTGTCTCTTTAATTTGTTTGTGGTTTTAAGTACAAGATTTATCTGTAATGAAACATAAGAAGGTCCAGGTGTTCGTAAATCTTACTGGCAGGGTCGCTTTCAGAGAAAACACACACAAGTCTAATAATAATATTACTACACATTTTGATGAATAAAATGGGGATTGCTGGATTACTTGCCTCAGCTTGTACCGATTGAGAGTTTGTGGATTTATAGATCGGGCACTCAGCCATTTCTGAATTGTTCATGATCTATTATTGATTTATGCATTTAAGCTCACCCACCTGAACCCAAAAACAAGGTACTGTAATTACTCTCAGGTATGTGAGCAAGGGCAGTGTGCCTGGATTCCATCTGACAAGTTGTACTTACATCGATAACAAGGTTTAACTTGTTTAGACCACAATAGCCAATCTTTCCAAACTTTTGAGCCTTCATTGGAAGGCCAAAAAAATAAATAAACAAAATAACAATATTCCTTGAAAACCAGTGAAACACACACAAAACTGCAGAGTGACGTCAACATAACATTCTCTATAGTCTGGAAATAATAAAGCTGGTCTACAATTCAGACTGAATGGAAATCATTATACCCTTAAAGCCTCTAACCAAGCAAACCCTACATTACAAATCACAAGAACACATCGTCTGTATCTGTTTTAGGAAACCAGTCAGCCAGAGAAACAAAGTGTGTAGTGTAAGGCAGAAGAATTACAGCTGTTTTCAGATATCTTTGTACTTGTTTGATATGTTTAACGTTACTTTAAAATGTAATATCTGGTTTAAAATATGAAGGTGGTTAGATGTACCATATAATATCTCTCAATTCCATTATGCCCTACTGGGTTGATGCTGACCTGGGCTGCATTTCCTGATAACGATTGATCTTAGCGCTTAAGAGCGTTTTCTACAAGTCATTTTGCGAACGTTCGTTATTGTTTCACGTGCGTTTCCCAAAAATGCACTTAACACAATTGCACGTAGCCCTGCTTTAAGTGCTACTTAGGAGTCGCTATCTGTTGGTCACGTGCTGAAATGTCACGCTGTAGAATGGCTCGT
>JAQMYL010000011.1:21295634-21309150 GCA_030014365.1 Clarias pachynema | reverse complement strand
ACACAGGTGTGCTGGGAGCGGGAGGTGAGGTGGTGAGATGTAAGGTGTGGTTCGGAACGTGGAACTGGAGTGCTTATCAGATCATGGCAGGGCTGTAGCTTGATGGGTCATGACACAATTATGTTTTTAAAATTAAGAGAATTTATAAATTCTAACATTTTTTACTATTCTTTTAAAATGTTTATTCTGCTTGTATAAACCATTTTTAATAGAATCTCTGTTTTATGAAATGCTGTAGATTAAGTGTTCTGGTCTATTAAGTGCTCTATTTAAAAAAAAAAAAAATTTTATGATTATTATTGTAGTGAAATCTCTTAAATTGCACTGTTGTTTACTCTTTCTTGTCACTGGGGTGGTACTGCAAGTTCAAATCCTGACAATGCCACAGCCATCCAGGGAAGCCAAAATAGTCCATGCTCTCTGGGTGGTACACTGTCTCCCTTCTCAATCACTGAAAACACTAGACAATCATGAACTTGTATGAGGAAGAGGGCAGATAACACTTTTCCTCTAGTGTGTTACAACGCCCTGAGATGCAGCATTGAGTAGCATTTGGAAAAGAAGCCTATGATTTATAAACTTCTGTTTTTTTGTTTTTTTTTTAGTTTGATGATTTCAATGGTTTAATCCATTTCTGTTACACTACAGGGTGACCCTGGTTTAACAGGCATGCCTGGCTTATCGGGGATTCCTGGAAAAGATGGAGAAAATGGCCTAAAAGGGCAACAGGGTCCTCCTGGAATACCTGGCCCAAAGGTAATCACATGCACATCAACAACATTAACACATTACACAATGGTGTGTTTACTGACACTATTTTATGGTTACTGCTTTTTATTATGCTTAGGGCCCTCTTGGATATAAAGGAGAATTTGGCTTACGTGGTGAAAAAGGAGATGAGGTACAGGAAGAAAAGCTAAGAAGATATGTTTTTGGTATAAACCTAACATCTTGCTTATTAAAACAAAGCAATGCTGTTCTGTGCCTAGGGACTTATTGGAGCAGAGGGTCCCAGTGGAGATTCAGGGGAACCTGGAGAGAAAGTAAGATGTATTCAGAATGAACTATTGTATATTGATTATGGATAAGGCAACAACTACTCGCGCATTAGGTCTGCAAGTGGCAAACAGTTCGAAAATGTCGCCATCTAGTGGTTGTATGAGTTGCATTTCTTACCCCCCATTGTTTGATGCTATGAAGCATTAGTATTTTCTATCTAAAATAATATTTTAAAATACTCTTAATTTGTCATATATCACAATTGTTTCTCATTTAGGGATATAAAGGGCTGCCTGGGTCACGTGGTCCTACTGGCCCTCAAGTAAGTCTTTAATATCATCCTGATCTTATCAAAATTTTTATGGTAACATAATGTATGACATAAGAGTAAAATCATCTTTAATTGTAGGGACCACAAGGAATTAGAGGGACTGAGGGCCTTGAGGGCCCTTCAGGGACAGATGTAAGTAAAGATAAACATTGCAGTACTAATTTCAGACTAACTCCATGGATTAAAGTTTTCTTGTCCAGATTAACTTTTGAGTCATGAAAAGGTTTTTGCATTAATCTGGGTGGCTCAGTTTACAAAATACAGCATGACATTATCTAAATTATCTAATTAATATTAATTTCCTTTTTTTTATGTACTTTACAGGGGGATGATGGGCTTGATGGGCCCCCAGGTCCACCAGGTCCACCAGTAAGAAATCTAAACAATTAATAAATAATATTCACTGTTTATTTTCTGTTGTAGGTACATCTCATTCACATAAATTCTCAGGACCAGATGCACTGTTTCTCACCCTATTTAAACACTCACTCTGAAAATTGTAGCACTTCCAGTACATTAAGAGCAGTTTAAAGGTCATGCATGCAAAAACCTTAAAACTATGCTTATACCATATTCATATGCCTATGCATTCGAGGAGGGATTACACACAAAAAATAAAGAGTTTGGTACACTGACAGGGTGGAGAAATTCTACAGTAGTGTAGGTAATTATAAGTATGTTCTGTTTACACTGTAAATTGTGAGGAATTACTCATGCCAGCTTCTGCATAGACATTTTAAAATTAAGCATTTAAAAAAGTTTTTTTTTTTTCTTTTCTTTCTATATCTTTCTCTAAACTTCCCATGCAAAAATTAGGATGTGCTTAATGAAGTACTCTGTTATAGACTGACAGTCATTAAATGCTGGTGGAACCCATTTTGTTAAATTGAGATATTTTTTGTGATTTGATTTGTACGCTATTTACTTACAAAAAAATCTTTGTCTCTCATTGTGTCATGTACTAGCAGTTTGTTCACTGATAATGACGTGTTTTACATTTTTTGCATAGGGCCCTCCAGGTTTCACAGGTTTTGTAGGTGCTCAGGGTGTAAATGGCTCAAGGGTGAGTTTTCATTTTATAAAGCTCCTGTGATTCCTCCTATTCTTTACATTCTGCAAGACATCAAGCACAGACTTGCCTCTATAGAGTCTGAATATGTCATTCTGTCCTTTGCTTTACAGGGGGAGCCTGGGCCTGCCGGAAGCACTGGTCCCCCAGGACTCCAGGTATATGATTAACCATCACAATCCTACATTTATGAAAGAAACCTCCACTTTTAAATGACTAATATCTGCACAATCTCTGTGCTTTAACAGGGTGCTCAGGGATTTGAGGGACAGATTGGGCCTCAAGGGCCAGGGGGTCCGCAGGTGAGAACCGTGCTTTTTTATTGTCAGTTGCCAAATTTAAAATCCATTAAAACGAAAAAAAATAGACAAGGAATGTACTCGGGAGAGAAATGTTCCTGAGGATAGGACAGCTCTGCTACCTTAGTCCTTATTCTTTCCTGGTAATATTGCTGGAGTGTGTGGCACATTGTGTTTGAAGACAACCAGTTTGCCTTAAAAACTAAACTACAGTAGGCAAACCTAGTTCTAGCTAGATGGTTAAGCACAGAACATAAATTCACATAAAAAAGACATAATGGTTAAGATAAATACAGCCAGTGTGTTGCTACAAATGTTCATGCAACAGATCATGCTCTTAATACTCATTTAACAAAATGTATTCTCTTTATTAATATTTCAGGTAAGACCACACACAAGAAAAGATATAACTAGCAAATCTGCCAAAACTCTTTGGAACTATTCCTTAACTCAAACTAAAATAACGGTGTATGTATATTGCTTACTGGCTGCTAGCTATTAATATTTGGCTAGCAGATCATTTTAACAATGGGAGCAAATCAATCAGTCAGTCAGACAGACAGTGACAAAAATGGCAGTGGCAGTCTGGAAAAACAATGTTATACCACTTGATCTAGCACATATTTTTTTGTCCAAGTAGCCTTATATTTTGGAACTGAAAATAAAGACTGAAGCTCAAGGGGGAGGTTACTGAACAAATCACAAAATCAATCATTTGTGTGTGTTGTTGTTGTTGAAGGGTATTTGCAAAGAACTGCACCCATGATTTTGTTTATTTGAGCTCATCTCTAAATAAAATCTGCCTACTGATTAATGGACTGACTGATCAATGGTTATAGCTCAGTTTAAGCAGCTCAAGGTTTAGTAGGTGTAATATTATTCCCATAGTAAGACTGACTTCCCATAAGTCACTCAGAGAGATAAGTATTCTGTACTCCAGTTAACATTCTCTTCAATGGGCAGCTAAAAGTTATTCTGGATACAGTATAGTTTTAATAGGAAATTGACTGAATTGAATACTGTTGGTGGTATTTACCTACAAATGCTGTAACGACAAAATATTTCGCCTGTAATGCTCATCTTTTACACTACCAGTCAAAAGTTTGGACACACCTTCTAATTCCATGATCTTTCCTGATTTTTATTTCTGCTGAAGGCATCCAAAATATGCAATAATCTCACTATATAATAATAATATAATCTATAATATATAATAATAAGTATTATATAATAATATTAGTATATTATTATTATTAGTATATATACTAATCTCACAACAAAAATTGCTATTGAGAAGTGTCTACTGCTGTACTTATACTTTATAAAGCCTTCATAACAGCTCTAATGTGTGGTGCTGTAAATTGGTAAGTTTTGGTCTGGCTTTTCTGGGAAAAGACAGTTTCATCATGGTGCTTGAAGGGTTTAGCAAATGCACTTGACAATACTGTTCTTACAAGAACCGTTCCAGAACAGCTGACCTTCATGTCTTAAAATATAACTGACTGTTGTTTTTGTCAAATTACCTAATGCTATATGTGTTATTGCATAGTTTTACATGAAAATCCAGTATCGTAATGTAGAGAATAAATCCAGACTTGTGTCCAAGCATTGACTGGTGTGTCCAAACTTTCGACTTGTATCGTATTTGAGTCTCAAGATAAATATGACATATTTGTATATACATATATACTTGCAGTAACATACCTAAATGTCTGTTTCACAAATTAAATGGCAAGAGTCCAGTGGAATGGTGCAATAGCAAAACGGGTAAAAAGGCTGACCTTTTATAAATCCAAATACGTACAGACGTTATGTGTTTATATATTTTTACAGGGTCAACCCGGCAGAGAAGGCATACCTGGCCCAAAAGGAGATCCTGTAAGCATATCTGACTTTTTTTTTTTTTTCTTTTAGAAATATAATTTTGTAAATTGTTTAACAGATTTTATGTAAGATTTTAATATAGTGACATTTGTAATCATCCTGCCACTCAGTATATAAAATAAAGTTTGCTTCAAGCGAATGCTTAACCTGCATTTCTTTTATGTTAGGGTCCTACTGGGCCGACTGGGCTTCGGGGAGAGCCAGGACATGAGGGCCCCATGGTAAGTGCTACAACATGTCTGATTCACTTTCATGTTTTGCAAATGGACATTCCAGTCTCAACACTGCAAACGTCCTATTTTATAATCTTCAGATTTAAAGTATTACCCAGCTTCCCCTTTCCCTTTTAAGATCATATTTAATCTCACACTAGGCTGTTGCTATGCCTGCTCATAAATTTTTTATTAAACGTTGAACAGTGTTCCTAGAATACACATCCTTAAGTGATTTCCCAGCAGATGGCCACATTGTTACATCCAGTGAAACTGTAAAACATGACGTGACAATTTCCACATGTGGTTTGCATTCACTGATGTGCAACTTGCATTCACTGATGTGATATTGAGTGCTGGACCAACTGTCACAGATTATCGTGTTAGCGCGGTTTTAGATCTAAATCTTTAAAATCATCTCTTCTGTAAATACTTTTTGAAGTCACTCAGACATAATGTTTTATTTAATATCATCAGAGAATGCATGGAACTGAATACTAATGAGATGCCTGTCCAGACTTTTTTTTTTTTTACGTTTAATCATTTATTAGTAACCTTGTCATTGTTTGTTCTTGTAACTGTCAAATCCCTGAGAAACATTCTTGCTTTTTAACTGGCACATTTACCAGGCAAGATTATTTATTTATTTATTTATTTATTTATTTATTTATTATTTTTATTTTTATTACGTTGCCTTTGGGAAATTGCATTTTTTATGATTGCTCACTAGCTTGCTGTTACAGATAAAGAACGATTTTTAGTGTCCCTAATAATGAGAGAGCTACAGTATGAATGTTTCATTGCAAATTAGGTTAGGAGGTACAAAACATGTATCAGCTTCAGCTGCATGGAGACAGACTTTCATATGATGTACCGTTTTATTCTCATAATCAGTAGCAGGAAAAAGTTTGGACACACTTTCTAATTCACTATTTTTTGTTTAGTGATTTATTGCATTTTTATTATTTAGTGTTTAGTGATGCATTCTAGAACAATACTGGATATTTCAAAACTATAAAATAACACATATGTCAGTAGGTAATTAATTTACGACAAGAATAGCAACAACCAGTTGTTAGTTTAAGACATGAGTCTTTTGCAAAACCCATCAAGCTCCATGAAACCACTGGTGCTCATGAAAACTATCCCAGGAAAGCCAAGACCAAAACTTACCTCTGCTGCAGAGAAGTTCATTTAGAGACACCAGCCTCAGAAATCACCAATTAACAAACAGCACCGCAGATTAGAGCCGTTATGAAGCTTTACAGTGCATAAGATGCAGACACATCTCAATATCAACTGTTGAAAGGAGATTATTGCATATTTTAGACGCCTTCAGCATTGTTTTACAATGTAGCAAAAAAAAAGATAAAAATCAGGAAAGACCATAGAATTACAATAGAAACTGTGCACAAACTTTAAATCTAATTAAATAAATAAACAGAAAGGCAATACATGTAAAACAGTTATGATTTAGATCCAAGCACGGGAGCAAATACAAAGAAGTAAGAAAATAAGATATAAATTTGAACTACATTTCTGGTTCACCTAGCAAGATATGTGTATTAGCTCTTAAAAAGCTCATTAAACTGAGTTCAGAATTAATTTAGGCTTCATGGTTATTCAGAATGTGTTTTATGTAGAAAAATACTACCCTCATAATCATTGAATCATATTGAATGTGAGAGAGCATCAAACAGGGATCCATAATGAGAAAGTGAGGAGAAGGGGTGAGGGTCAAAACCAGGAAAAACAGAAATTTTGAAAAGAACGCTTAGCCTAAATGAGATGAAAGCATGTTAAGCAGGGTTTAAATAGACCATCTAATTCAGGGCTAACAGCAAAGGTGAAGATAATGAATTTCAAACTAATAACAGTTCAGGGTGGAAACAGGAACAAAACCAAAGCAAAGACACATGTCGAAACAAACAAAAACAAGCAAGCAGTGTAAAGCAGCACTAAAATCAACAATGTCACATCTACTAATGACTAACGAGCTGATAAACATTTATGTATGCACTTCTGTTTTACTTTTACAAATGAATACAAAATTAACAAATGCTGACAAGAAAATCCTATGTGTCTTAATGATTATTAGTGATGATTGTATTGTTCTTACATATAGACTATTACAAGCTATACATGCACATTTTTTTTTTAATTTAATTATGTGACAGATGTGGATTTTGATTATCAACTGCAATCTAAAAAATATATACCACGATTAACATTGCCTCAAAATCATGACGCATTTACAAGGGGCGTTCAAGTCAAACCAGGACAGAAATTTACAGAAACAACCTTTAGTGAATGAAGATGTAAAACGGATTGCCATTTACAGATGACTTTAAGAACAATACATTGATGAGACTTGCAGTAAAATATTTGGTGGTGTAAACCTTTTAAAGAGCATGCATTTCCATCCTGGCCAAGGTGGCTCTGAGGCCACTGCAGTTGTTCCCATAAAAATCCAGTGAGTAGAACGCATAATCCTTGAAAATCAATGGATAAATTGTCTCTTGGAACTGAACACAATAATTCCACATTACAGGAACTCGGCTGGAAGTTATTTCCACATCCCTCATACAATCCTAACCTCGCTTCAAGCCATTTCCATATGTTTTGGCCATTAAAGGAGATCCTGGGAGCCCAGGGTTTCAGACGTGAAGCAGGCGTACTGAGAAAACTTTCTATCTTGATGGGATTCAAGCACTAGTGAAACGCTGGGATAAGTGCATTAGTATAGCAGGGGATTATATAGAGAAATAAAGGGTTTTTCTTATAACCGTGTTCTGTTATTTTGCATAATCAAAAGTCCCGGTTTGACTTCATGCCCCTCCACCTTTTCTAATGCCCCTAATGCTTTGTATTTTTTTATACCCTGCTTTTGAGTGTCCATATTTCTGTAACGAAGCGTTGTCTCAATTCATTTTGTATCAGGGTGCAATAGGAACACCGGGCTTTAAAGGATTTATAGGTGTTATAGTAAGTGCATCTTTATTTTAACTTGTTTAACTTGTTTTATAAAGCTTTACCTTAATATTTTGTTATATAGTATGGACTTCAGAATTTATGCATTTGAAATTGAATTCTACCTTTATGTGCATGTCTACCCATAGATTTTTTTTTTCTGCAGTCAGAATAAGACATACTTTTGATTGGTTTCACTGCATCAATTGTGTAGGAAGATATCATGTTACTTACATATTTCTCATACGCTGAGCAGGGCAAGAGGGGACTTGAGGGCGACAAAGGAGAAGTTGGACCAAAGGGTGACAAAGTAAGTGCTAGTCCAGAAATATTATGATGTGGCTGTTTGTTCAGTAGTTCATTGTTTTAAATGTAAAATAATGATTTTGTGAAATGTTAATGATTAATATCTGAAATATTTTATGGAATTATGGATATGAAAAAAACCTATAAAACATGTTTAAGACTTTATGACTGTACTTCTTTTTATTAACCCAGGGTACCAAAGGAGACTCAGGGATACAGGGTTTCCAAGGTGAACAGGGACCCACTGGGTTTCCAGGTTTTCCAGGGGTCAAAGGTCAGCCTGGACCAATTGGGATACAGGTACTTTAAATGTTACTTTATAAAAATCTTGGAAATTGCTTTGTTGGGCAATAATCAGCATTCATTTAATCGTTATCATGTCCATTTAGTTTTTACACTTTTTGATATCTGTTTCTTATTTAGGGAAATGATGGAGAAATGGGACCACAAGGCAAGTCCGGAACAGAAGGGCAAAAGGTCAGATGTTTAAAGATGCTATTATTATTATTGATAGGAACTAATCAGATATAGCATTTTTTTTTTTGGCCTGGCAATTATCTCAGCCTAAATCTTTTGCATAATTATATGCCCAGATCTACATACAGTACACTTGCTTCAAATGGCACTAGTAAGCTATAATTTTGTTAAATAGCAATGATTCCAACTCAGAATGGAATGCTGTTATCGACCACATGAATTCATGCTTCAGTACAGCTTTGTTTTCAGTTTGAATATGGATGTTTGTAATCAGATGTGGGTGAAACATTTTTTTTTACTCTGGAAATGTGAACTTGAACAATAATACACCGATCAGCCACAACATTAACACTACAGCCAGGTGAATCAAATAACAACGATTATCAGTTATACTAGTGGTAAACTGGTGACAGGATCATGGGCTCCCAAGGCTCATTTATGCCTGTAGGGACCAAATGCCAACCTGTCTGGACCGATCTCACAGAAAAGTGGCGCAAATTGTTAAAAGTAAGACAATGATGGCTATGATAGAAAGGTATCAGAACACTCAGTGCATCACAGCTTTCTGTGTGGCAAAGAGTTCAAGGTTGTTGATGTAGTCTCGAAAGTCCATCTTAAGCAATTAAACGATCTGCTGGTCCTGGTTTTAGATACCACAATAGATGATTTTTGGAGTCATAACCCTTAGGGGTGAGAGCTGTTTTGGTGACCTTAAAACTATGTGGGTTTTAATGTTAATGGTTTTATTGTTGTGGCTGATGGTGTACATATTAAGAGGCCCCTTTTAGTACAATTTACTGCCCTTGAGCTGTTGGCTCCAAAACTACAGTATAAAACACACTTGAAGTCTCGCTCCTAGTAATCTTTTATGAAGCCTGTTTTATCTCTGTATTTTTGATCCTGGTTTAACATTGCAACATTTGGTTGAAGATTCTGTCCTTGCCTTGTCTAGTCTGTTTGCCGATCATCTGGCCTGTACCTTTCATGTTTTTTTTTTGTTTTTTTCTCCCCCCAATCTGCCTCAAGTGGTTCTATAAACAATTTTACTTTTTAAAAAATATTGAAAAATATTTCATTTTCACACTATTAATAATAACAATCATAAAGGAATAAGGTACTGTAAGACTAGGACCATAATATAAAATGACCTTTCTGAGAACATATAAAAGATGTAACACACTTCTGTACTTTTATTACACATGCATATATGAAATGTTGCTCTGGGTCAAAGAAAAGCAGTAAATAGTCCCTTGTATAGGGACGTTAGATTAAAAGCTATTATGTAATTAAATGCGCTTGACCTTAAACGAATGGTAATTCTTTACACCACTTTCATTTCCAAGTTGGCACTTCATTAATGGATGATTACTGTTCCTATTACAAATACACTTGGTTGACTCGAGGAGGTACAGCTCTCGCATTTGCAAGTCGAAGAGTTACAGAAATGTGTCTTGTAAAGACTAATAAGGATTTATAAGAACATGAAAAAATAATGAGGATGAAATCTTTTTAGTAAGATTGTTTCATTTGAATTAAAATCATTTGTTATAAAGGGCAACAGGGGATCAGACGGTCGTCGGGGAAAGCCAGGATCAAGGGGACCGATGGTAGGACAGCACTATTTATAAACCCGATTTAAGTATCTCGACACTTGGAATTAATAATCAGCGTGAAAATATAAGTGCTGTTTTATGGAAGTCATGTGTACACTATCTGCTTTTATTTTAGGGTCGTACAGGACAAAGAGGTCATGCTGGAATGCCTGGGCCTCCGGTGAGATTACTGTTTTTACACGATACCACTGTAACAGAGCCTAAAGTGCAGACTTTCAGAATGCCCGATTTGGTTTTGTTTCAATATTTCAGGGATTTCCAGGTCCTCATGGAGGAGTCGGGGCTGAAGGAAAGCCTGGTACACAGGTTCCCATTCTATATTCTCATACCCTGATTTCTGCTTACTGCTCATTTCCCTGTTGACATTAAATATAGAGGGTGGGAGCAAGGAGCTGCTGTGTGTCTATTTCTACAAGGATTTATGTCTGAACAATTTTCAAATTACATTTTATCATAAGATGGTTAGTAACAATATTTAGTAAAGTCTGCTTTTTTAAATGGCAATGCTTTAGTGATGATAGAAGATTTGTGAAAATCTGCCGCTTGCCATGCAAAGATTTTAGGCTGTAAATACATTAAACAAAACTATGGCATGTCATTTAAGTCTCTAAATATATTGTTGGCACACAAGTGCTGGATCAAGTGCTATTTTTGTAAACTACCAAATAATTAATGTGGGAGTCTTCGTATTAAATTAAACTGCATTTGCAATGCTTAAGGTAATAATTATGAATATTCAGTCAATGTACAGGGTGTCTAATAGAGGTTTATCTAATATCTTGTAGTTTTATTTTTAATTTCTAAATTGTCCCTTGTATTTGTATTAATTTGTTGGTATTTAATTCGACAAGAATAAAAAATAATACATTTTCATTTTCCCCCTGTGATTTAGGCATAGAGCCAAGTCCTCATGTTTAAAGGCCGTGGTCTAGACTCTAATGAAAAACTCCATCTTGGATGCTTCTATTAAATAATAATAATAATAATAAAAAAGCCAACCACAGAATCATAAGGCTGATTAAAAGAAAAAGATTGGAAAGTCCGAACTGTGAAGAATGACATTTTAGCAAGTGGAAATATACGGACTGTAGTCAAATGTATCTTTTATTTCCTGTTATAATATTACAGTGAAGTATTTGTTGATTATTAAACCTTTTACCAGACATTTTGCTCATTTCAAATAGTCTTGTTTAAGTAACAGAGTATTCATATGCATATATGCTTAAAGCGAAGCAAAATTATTTGCCAAAAGTATGTCGTAATTTTAAGCTTGAAAAAAACACACTAGTTTTTTAAAAATGTCTGGAAATAGGGCTCAAGTCTTGTACCTGGTTTATTGTAACTTTAGAACAAGCAAACCATATAATATACGTATATACAGTATAAGATGTATTATTTTGTAGTGGTTAGCACTGTCGCCTTGCACCTCCAGGGTCCGGGTCCGATTCCCGGCCAGGCTCGATTCCCGTCTCTGTGTGCATGGAGTTTGCATGTTCTCCACGTGCTTGGTGGGTTTCCTCGGGGTACTCCGGTTTCCTCACACAGTCCAAAGGCATGTAGGTTAGGTTAATTGGTGTTCTCAAATTGCCCAGTGTGGGAATGAGTGTGTGTATGTGCGTGTGCCCTGCGATGCATTAGCACCCTATCCAGGGTGTACCCTGCTTCGTGCCCTAAGTCTCCTGGGATAGGCTCCAGTTCCCCCGCAACCCTGAATACAGGATTAAGCGGTAATGACGATGAGCGAGTGAGTGATAACCTTAAGCACTTATGTTTGCAAGTCCAAATGTGGTTCTGTATGCAGTATATAAAATGGTAAAAATTCAAAGCTGAATAAATCAGTTGTATTTATTTTTCAGGTTTATGCTAATGTTTATGTTGTATATTAATATTTGATTTATGAAACTCCAAGGTTTCAGCAAAGCTCCTGTTCTGTACTAGTAGGGTCTAAATATATTGACTCTCTGGTTAGTTTAGTGATTTCATTGTTTAATATGTTTTTCTGTGTTTTAGGGACCCCAAGGTGCTACAGGTAACCCGGGGGAAAAAGGACTAATGGTGAATACAGTCTGTTCACAAATAAAATGGCAGACAATCATCTAGGAACAGTTTGTTTATTTTTTATGTACTATATGTGTTTTCTTTATATATCAGCCTCTGTTGAGCTCTAGATGTTGTTTGACAGGACTATAATCTTGAAATATTCTTTGTTGATGTTTTATACTGGATATGATGTGCTTGTTATAGTTTCATAAAAAACAGTTTTCCCAAACATGTTTATTTAAAAGGAATTTTCTGTGTGAAATGATAAAAGATCCAGTAATGTTGACTATATTCGACTGAAAAATAAACACAAAAACACCAAATAGATTTGGGGTAATAAGTAAACAGTAAATAAAATTATCTTTTTCCATTCCAGGGCTTTCAAGGCATTGCTGGGGAGCCTGGTGTGGATGGACAAACTGGACCACCTGTGAGCTTCCTTTTATCTTATCATTCATTTAAACAAAATTGCTATAGAACTGTATTAGTGGTGCAGGTACTCCCATCTCATTTAGTCTCTAATTTAATAAGAATATCAATAAAGCCGGCTGAATGGTACAAGTAATTAATTTGTTTGCAAGCAGTTCAAGCTGAAAAGTGATTTACACAGAAGCTGATTTAGATTCAGGCAAGCACGTTTAAGCTCTGTGTAAACACTCATAGATATTAAAAGATTTATGAAAAATAAAAACTAGTAAGAAAATAAGAACAAGAAGGAGGATGGCAAAACTGAGAAAACATGTAATTTATTTAGATTAAATTTGTAGTTTTACTTGTAATGATGTGATGAAGGTGTTTCATCATAAACGTACAAGACATTTTGAATCATAATGATTACCATGTTCCACTGACTGCAAATAGTACATAGGTGTTTCAATATCTTTAACTTAAACCTATATTTGACCTACAGTACATTTATATCCATTAAACTTTTTTTTTTTTTTTTTTGCACAAAATATGGATAAGGTTTGAATGTCACACCCACATACAGTATACCCAAAACTGTGGCGTAAAATGCACAACAGAGAAGAAGAAAAAAAGCAATCATAAAGGTGTAAAAAGTATCAATACAATCTGTATTGCTCTTGTCATATCGCCATCACACTAAAGCAGTGTAAAGCAGTGGATTAGGGCTGTAGCTATCGCATATTTTAGTAATCGAGTATTCTACCAAAATTTAATCGAGTAATCGGATAAAATGTACTTTTGTTTAATTAAACAGCAATGTAAAGTATATACCCTGTCCAGGGTGTACCCCGCCTCGTGCCCTAAGCTTCCTGGGATAGGCTCCAGGCCCCCCGCGACCCTGAATACAG
>JAQMYL010000011.1:21271739-21293241 GCA_030014365.1 Clarias pachynema | reverse complement strand
GGAAAACAGCATCACCCGGGGTTCGAACCTGCGATCTCCGGGTGATAGGGCGAGCGCTTTAACCTACTGCGCCACTCAGAGGCCTGCACAAGTGATTTCTGTACAAGAGACTAAAACTGGTAGAGGAGGCTGATGATGCTGTATACTGAAGCTTTTGTATGTTTTTCATGATTTTCAATAATTGTTTTAAATAAAACAAGGTTTTGCGTGCAGCAAAATTTCACACTTTCTTCCTTGATCTAATTTGCTGCCAGTAACACACTAAAAATCACAATAAAAGATTGCATTTGCTATACATTTATTAAACTCAGTCAACATGTTACTAAGACTAAAATTTACTTACTGTAAATAACTAGAAAAACAATTGCAGCCTGATTTATCTGTTGTGCTAAAACTGTGGAAGATGGAGTTATATAACCTATTCAGTTTTGCCATTTATGTTTTTTAGAATTATTGAAAAAAAAGTTTCTCAAAACTGCTGAAATTGTTTTTATCTTATTTTGCTGTAAAACTGTTCAAGTGCTGAACCTTTAAAAGCAATTGTGCTTAAAATAGCAAACAATCACAGCAGTGAAGGAATGTAAAGTGCAGTAAACATTTTTAATGGTGGCAGATGAAAAACTTTCAACACTGAAAAGCAAAAAATATCGCTTTGTTATGTTGCTTATTAACAAACACAAAAATAAAATATGTTTTACCCGCACACACATGGTCACAGTGTTATAGTAAACAGTACACACGCACACGCGCACTCTTACTTTGATTATACCAGTAATAGACATGCACTAAGACCCAGCAGGGGAGACGATTACCCACAATTCCGCAGCGCAAGAAAGAGGAAAAAACATTGGCTCAGCTGTGATCACATGACGCTCGGCATCAAAACAAGAAGCGCATGTGTGATACATGATACTCGGTACTCGTAAACTAAGACTTGCTCGTTTTTCAAGTCAAAATGTATTAAAGACCTTTGCTCGTCTTGTGGAACACTCGCAAACCGCGTTACTCGTAATCCGAGGTTCCACTGTATTTGGAGTGAAGAAAGATATTTAGCATTTTTTAAAATCATGGACAGATAATCAGAGAGACTGCAGGTCTTTGATGTTACATTTTGGCTTCTTCTTCCTTTGTACCTATGTACAATATTATTCCATTTGCAGGGTCCACCTGGACGAGAAGGACCTATGGGCAGTCCAGGTTCACCAGGAGTGAGGGTAATTGTGTTTGTGTTTATTTACTTGTTTTAGAGCTTTTGTGTGTTAGATAAGTACTAGTATATAATTTATCTTTGTTATTTTCTCAGGGTTTCCCTGGAAAGCCAGGAACAGTTGGACCTCAGGGCCCTGTTGGCATGTATGTAAGTGATCCTTCTGCAGGGGTCTCCAGGAAGTGGGGCTTTTCAATTAACAATGTTTGTATACAAGATAAAATAAAATGGGAATTGAAGGTCCTTAACATTTTCTACTCATATTAATTAATAGGTATGTTGAGGTAGAGGTTCAGCATAATGCTCATGGATCCACAGACCATCATGTCTCTATATATCCCCCTTGGAATCCTTATTTTCTATTTATATATAATACTAATATTAATATTAATAATATAACTAATAATATAATTCTGTTCCCGCCACCAACCATTATAGAACCCCTGAAAAAAAAATGTAATGAAAAGAACTGACAACCTGAATACTGTTTTGTTCAGTATAGATACTGAAGAAAACAGTAAAATGCTCTTTTTATTCACAAATTAAAGGGATTCCCAGGAAGCACAGGCACACGAGGAAGACCAGGACATGTGGGAGAACAGGTGACTGCCATATGCCATGCATAATATTGTTAGATAATAATGATATTTATGAGGCTTTGGAGCTATACAAAACATCTCCTTATCAAACTGTATACACGATAGGGAGAACCTGGAGTGAAAGGACCTCTAGGATCCAGTGGAAAGCCTGGACCTTCAGTAAGTGTTCAGTTTAGAGATAATAATATTTAAATAATTTTGTGCAGGATCTTCTCTAAAGAGTGATACATGTAATACTTTTTGTTTCTGTTTAAAGGGACCAACAGGCCCAGCTGGAGAGAGAGGACCTCCAGGACCACAAGTGAGATTCCTCATCATATAACATAGAGACCATAGAGACCACAGAGTGGTTTAATACATTTTAACACAGATTTTTAAAAGAAATTGCTAGTTTGTAATACAATTGAGAGTACTGTTGTGATATTTCATTTCTTCTACATTTTCTTTACTCATTGCATCTCCTCAGGGCAGACAAGGAGATCCTGGACCTCGAGGACTAGATGGAGCATGTGTAAGTCATATTTTATGGAATATTTTTTTGTCCCCGCGATTAACTTACCTACCTCACGTACAATGTTTTCTCAGTGTCATGTATGGACAGAGTTTTCTTTATTCCAAAGTCTTCATCTTTTTTCAGACAATACCACAGAGAATAGTGCTCGTCTGACTGAAAAGGTTGTGAGAAAAATCCGCCACTTCAGTCCTCATAAATTCTTGAAGTACAGCCTTCATTTCTCCGCCATTTCCTAAAGTATACTTGAAAATAAAACAGCCTTTATTAAATGCCTGTCACTTTAGCTTAGTGGCTAAGGTGAGCAAATTAGTTAGATACAGTATATTGGTCACAGACATTTGCTGGTTTCTAAAAATGCAAGAGTCATATTTATCGTCCCAATTCTGTAGAACATGTTTTGTGTTATTGCAGGGTTTTTGGATGCTTTATTTAATCATTTGTGTTCTTACAGGAGTTGCTTAGTCGAGTGCTGGTCTTTTTGGGTCAGTGGTGTCACCACTGTATTAGGATCAGGAAGTCACTTTATTAACCGGATGTAACTGGCTTACAGATTATTTGAAACAATTCTTATGGCAAACAGAAAACACAAAATTATAGCACAAATGACCCCCAAGATGCAAAAATAGCATCAAACAATTCAGCAACTCCACAATGGCTTTAATTTACTACCATGGATATAATAGCTAACACGAGGAAGACTTCTGGTGAAGTCTATCAATCAATAAAATTCAAATTGGCACGGAGGTATTGTGATAATATTGTATCAGGGGGTACATGGTGATTCCCATCTCTATTAGTTAACGCAGTGTTGTGTATGAAGAAATACCTTGTCAAGTTTAAACCACATATTTATTTGCAAACATTTTGTGACAATTGGTCACTTCGTATTAATGAATGAATTGAGAGAAAACAATCCAAACCACATGAGATGAAGATGTGGAATCGCTTAGACAGTATCCCAAGCTCAGGATCCTACCAGGGATGCTTTTTTTTTTTTTTCTGGCTAAGCAAACCGAATTTAAGCATGCTTGTCTCATACACCAGTGTGGTGTGATTTATTATCAATAAAACATAGTGACTATTATAGGACATACATTGCTTTCTCTCTTGCAGGGTCCTCCAGGGCTGAAGGGAGCTGATGGGATGATGGGAAGACCAGGGCCTGAGGGCAGAAAAGGAGTTCCGGGAGATCCAGGCCCAAGAGGGCCCCCAGGTATCCCGGTAAGTCATGCGTTCAAGCAACAGTGGAAAATCTATATAACATTTCTGCAAAATAAAAATGAGACATCATGATTAATGGTCTGTGGTCGTGGAGTATTGGTGTGTTTAATAGTGTACATGCTGAAAATGTTGCATTATTCTCCTCAGGGCTCTCAAGGTGAAAATGGATTGCATGGACCTGCTGGAGAGAGAGGGGAGAAGGTGAGATTACTAAGAGCCTAAGTTTTATTAATATTGCACTTCTTTAGTCACTTACACGAAAACATGTTTGAACTACCAGGGTATAATGGGTCCTCCAGGTGATATGGGGCCTTCTGGACTTGAAGGTGAACAGGTCAGATTATCCACTATTACAGTATTTACAAGATAGAATTAGTGAAAGTTTGTTTTTTTCCCCCCACAATCTACTAATTATGTACTTTTCTGTTCCTTAGGGTCCACCAGGTCTAGTTGGTCAAGAGGGTCTACCGGGGAGAAAGGGGGATCAGGTAATGTTTCAACATGGATTGAACATTATTTTATGGCAGAAGTCTTAGATTTTGAGGATCCTGATTGTTGTTGTTTACTACTAGGGAGAACGAGGCCCCTGTGGTAATATTGGTCCCCGGGGTCAAAAAGGAGATGGTGGTCCACAGGGTACAAAAGGTCAGCAGGGTGCACCTGGGCCACTGGGTAAAGAGGTAAATACTTTTTTTTTTTAGCACACTCTATCATCAAGGTCTGTTTGTATGCCACATAATACAATACAGTACAAGCAATTGTTTGACGTGTCATCAATTAAGGGAGATGTTGGTAAACCTGGACCTCCTGGTGACCCTGGGCCCAAAGGGGAAAAGGTGAGTCTTTTTTAAAAATTAACCACAGACTTTCTATCATCTGTTTTGAGAAAGATACCACTCTCAATACATATTAAGGTTTGTTGGGATTTTTTTTAGGGTGATAGAGGTTCTCTGGGGATGATTGGTTTGGAAGGACCCTGGGGAGCAGTAGGGGAAAGAGGAGAGAGGGGACCAAAAGGGGACAAGGGCAACATTGGCCTTCTGGTGAGAGCAAAAATACCAAGGATGTTCTCCTTTATGTGCAGAAAAGGTGATTTATGTTTATGAGGAGATAACTCTTTTCTCTTTATCCTCAGGCTGAACCAGGTCTTATAGGTGGAGTTGGCCTTGTTGGGTTGAAAGGACTTCCTGTGAGTGGAATTTTTTTTCATTATTTCATTTGCATAAAACAGGAGTGTTTTGATTTAATGTGCCATATGACCAGCAATTTTTAAAAAATCTTCTTTTTTTTTTGTTACCAAGGGTGAAGTGGGACCACCAGGACCAGTAGGAGCAAATGGACCAACAGGGAATAAGGTACTAGATTTATTTCACAGGTTTACATTCTGCCCTGAAATCTGTGTATAAAATCAATAACTTTAGCCAAATGAGAGTGCACTCAGGCATCTCTAATGGATTCTTGTGATGATTTTTTTTTTCAAAGTGGTGTAGATACTTGGTATGTGTTTTGTACATTTGGTTTGTATAGAGTGTACCTTCAAATTTTTTCTGGAACATAATTAGACCTTAGGGAGCAGTGATGTAGCTTTTAGGGTGCCTTTTTATTGATTGTACCTATATAAGAAAAATGTACCTGTACAAACATTTACTGTAGATAATGAAGCACCTTATGAACCTGTTTTGTAACTCACTTACACAGCACATTCCCCAGTGTTGAATTAAAACTCTACAGTGTTTATATGAGTCCAGTTGGACTCTCAACTGGTGTTAAATCACCACTGGGGATTTTACTTTGTACACAATCACTCATTCAGTCAGTCACTCACTCACACATCATTCTGTTATTAACTTATTCACTCAGTCACTCACTTATTTACTTACTCACTGACTCAGTTGCTTATTCATTCAAATTTATTTGGAAGTTTCTATTTAAGTGGCTTTTTTAACAACCATTAGAAACAGCATTTCCATCTCTGTAGGTTTTGATTAATTTTGAATATGCATTCACTAATCAAACCTTACACATTTAAATCTGCCCATTATCTACAAATAGAAATTAAAAACAGCTTGTTTCCTGTAAAGTGTTTTTGTCCTGTAAACTGTTATTTTTTTCTTTTTTTTTATGTTTTATTTTTAGTACTTTTAGTACTGTCTAAAGGAATTTAAAAAAACACATTTTTATGAATAAAGAATGTATATATTGCTATCACTTAAATGTTCAGTCCAAATCATGCAAAAATACCCCCACAGTGCTTTGTATGAGAAATGTGTAGCATCAGTTACACAGTGTCCTTGTTATGACAGTGTGTAGTAATATTTTGTAGCCGTAGCACTGCAATATTTTGTCTGTTTTTGGAATAGGGCAATAAAACATACCAGCAGGTTGAATGCCTTCAGGTTTTGCCTGCCTTGCGTCCATGCAACGTATTGGGTTATTAATCCTGTTTTTCATCTGTTTATTTACTCAATCACTAGTAAAACATTGGACATTTATTTTAGTATAAATGAACTGAACTCTCAGATTCTGTTTGGTGGATTCATATACTGTAAAAAGCATCTTATTAATAATGATAACATGATAACCCCTAGCCTACGATCTCCTGACAAGAGCTAATGACTGATAAGTAAATTTTTGGGGGGAAATATATTTCATGCACTGCATATACTTAACATAAAAACTTCTTCTTACTCCCAGGGGGAGATGGGGCCATCTGGCTTGCCTGGCATGTCTGGAAATCCGGGGCCTCAGGTATGAAAATTGATGCACAATTATTCTTTACAATTCTCCAACAAGGATATTTTTATTTTTACCTATAAACAAGAAAAGATATATAAACACTATTTACATCTAAATCATTTCTGTGTTTAAATTAGGGAATTGCTGGTGTGAGAGGCGTGACAGGAGACACTGGAAAACCTGGACTACAGGTTAGCGTCTGCTACCGTCTGTTAGTGTCTATATACAGTAATTGTAACAATTTTTATTAATTGTCTTTTACCTACCTTAAATACAGGGTATTGATGGGCCTGTGGGTCCAAAAGGAAATGTGGGCCCAAAAGGCTATGCAGGTCCGGATGGAGAGAAAGGCGATCCAGGGACCCCAGGGGAAACTGGAGAGCAGGTAAGTGACCACAATGAACTGCTAGAACTTGTAATAAAAAAATCTACATAATAAATGCTATATATTTATAATAATCTATGTTCTCTAGGGACCAGAGGGCCTTCCAGGTATTCAAGGACCGCCTGCATTGCCTGGTCTAGAGGTTTGGATTTCCCTTTATTTCCCTTTACACAATTCAAGCAATATGCATTTATCCAATAGCTACAGTATTTGTGTGGCTTTGTGAATTTTGTCTCAGGGTCTATACAGTACTTCCCACTTTCTGATCCACAGGGGCCCCAAGGAGAGTCAGGAGTTCAGGGACCGCCAGGTCCACCAGGAGTCCAGGTAGGAATGAACCAAGGGAGTTCAAGAGTTTTTTTTTGTTGTTGTTGGTGTTATTTTTTTCAGACTAGATCTCATGAAAATACCTGGAGGCCTGTCATATGTGTTTGAAATATACACAATATTGTATCAATAAGTGTTTCTTAAGATTATAGGAAATCACTTTCTGAGGTCAAATAAGATCATCATATATGCCCTACTTCTACAATTATCAATACTTATTATTTTGTAACCCCTGAGAAGTATTTCTCTATTGCTTACACCTCACTGTAAAGGAGCTAAGAATCTTTCAATTCTGGCTCACTTCATTGGTACAGCTGAAGCAGCAACATACTGCTGCTGTATTGCTGATGAGCACTTTCTCTGCAGAGGAGGAATAAGCTCCTCTAAAGATTGTCTGCTACCATATATTGAAGAGGCATCATGGTAGCATAGAGGTTAGCAATGTGGCCTCGTACCTCCAGGATCGATGGTTTGATTTCGACCATGGGTCTATGCGCGTGGAGTTTGCAATTTTCCCCCATGCTTGATGGGCTTCCTCTGGGTAGTCTGGTTTCCCCCCACAGTCCAAAGACATGCACAGTAGGCTTAGTGGTGTTTCCAAATTTTTCATAGTGTATGTGTGCTTGTGTGCCCTGTTTCGGATTGGCACCCCACCTAGGGTGTATCATGCCTTTTACCCCAAGTTCCCACAATCTTGTACATGATAAGTGATACAGAGAATAAATTAGAGAGTATAAGTAAATTATAATGGATAAAAAAATTAATATAAAGAAAACTTTCATTATTAATTTGAGGGTAATTTGAGCTCTTTTTAAATTTTCCATCTTTTCATTGTAAACTTTTTTTTTAATTGTGCTTTTTGTTTTTAGCCATGCCTAAATATCATTCTATAAATTAATTTGCAGATGTGGTCTGAGAAATATAGGCTATTGCTTCATAGCCAACTGTGTTAACACAATCCGATATTACGGTAAGGTTAACAGAAAATGGAACATATTAGCAGATGATCCACCCATCATGCATTTTAACATCCTAAAACACTAGCAAAGAAAAATACTGATATATCTGATAGCTTAAATGACAGACTGTTCAAAAATAATATTAGCATAGTGAAACCTCGGATTGCGAGTAACGGGGTTTGCGAGTGTTCCGCAAGACGAGTGAAGATTTTTAATAAATTTGGAAACAAACAAGTCTTGGAAAGATGGCGCACAAAGAAATGCTTGAAAATACACCAGGCCCTGTATCACACATTTAATTTCACTTATATAAGATATTAAATAATTACAAGCAGCATTGTTGCATGATGAAATTTGCATGAAAACAAAAATTTAATTCAGAGGTCAATTCTAGCTGCATGTTGTAACTTTAAAAAAAATTTAATTTTCAGTTTAAAACAGTTATTCACATTTCACAATCATTACTCAAAAACCTTCCCTTCGCGATTTAAACCTGCACTCCATGTCAGTGTTAATTTTCATATTGACGAAAAATATTAACCTTTTTTCCTATGACCAAGACTAGACGATGGCTAGACGTCACGGATATTAACCAACAGTAACAGTGACGAAATCAGCATGCAACATTTTGACGGAAAAAAGACAAGACTAAAATGTGTTTTTTTTAAAAAAAACTAATAAAATTTCACCATAATCCTCTGTGATACAGTGTTTATTCATTATGTCATGAGCAGCAGTAATTCATGGGTCACGGTCATATAAGGAGTAGTTTGCATGTGCAGTGACGAGATGTTACAAGCTCAGTCATCTTTAACTCTTCGTCATCATAGCAGTATTACTCGGGCCAAAGAGAAGAGCTGATAATTGGGCCCATTTTCTTTATATTGAACCGGAGAAAAAAAGCCAATGTGTAGTAATATTGGAGGGGAAACAGTGTGGACACACAATTGCTGGGAAAAATATCACAAACCTGAAGAGACACATAAAGGCATACCATAATAATCACCCAGTTTTACAGCCTCTTTGTGGTAATTATGTTTTGTTATATGTGATGTATTGTATTTTAGTTTATTTTATAGCTAAACTTGCCAAACTCATTAAGCTAATAGGCTAGCAAATGATTGTGACCCATAAGAGCTATCCCTACAACAGTGCAAGTGTGTAAATTCATATTTAAAAAGAAAAAGTTTCAAAACACTATTGTCCATACTGCACCTATTGTTTAAAAAAAAAAAAAAAAGAGGACATTGGATATGCAGCAGTTGTTGTGATGGTTAAAAATAAATATAATTAGCTGAAAACATCAGATGAAAAGATACATTTTAAATGTTAAGATAATTTTTGTTAAAATCTTTAAAAAAGGATTTTGGCTTGACTAGATTGACTGTAGGATTAATTAATAATAATCTTCTTGCTAAAATTTTTGTTTTCATTAAGTAAAACTAGACTAAAGTGCACAGACTTTTAGTCGACTAAAACTTGTCTAAAACAAAAATAGGATATGATTGACTAAATATGATAAAAACTAACAGGGACATTTATCCCAGGACTAAGACTAAAACTAAAATTTAAATAGCTGTCAAAATTTAAACTACTGTCAGCAAGGTAATACAACACATCAGAAAGTCACTTCAAGGGATAGATTCATGTCTGCAGATTTTTTTCTCTCTTCTTCAAAGAATCCGGTAATGACATACAGTATGATGATATATTTCTGTTTGTTCAAGATGTTCAAGCTTGTCATATTATTTTGACAGCCTTACTTTTGAAAAATGGCACCACCAAAAACGGTCCAGGCACAAACATGTACAGTAACTTATTGTTTATCTCATTGAAACAGTCTACACACACACACACACACACACACACACACACACACACACACACACACACACACACACATATCTATATACCACACAATGAGAGCCTGCATGAATCTATCATTTAAAAAACAACACTGAATGTAATCTGTGTAATTCCACTCAAGGCCAAATTTGTCAATTCGTCTTTTAAGTTCTGTCCAACTTTTTAATGAGCTTTGATTGATTTAGGGAAGGGTGGGTCATCCAGGACCGGAGGGAAGACAAGGCATGAAAGGAGAAAAGGTAAGGTCATAGTGGCATTTTCATTCTGGCTTAATCTCTTTGTCCTTTCCAAAGTACTTCGGCGAGTGGTTTTTTTATTACTACAGAGGACAATGTTTAAAGTTTGCACAGTTTAATAGAGCTTAGAAAGGTTGTGAATGCCAGCTAATGAAAGTGCCTGTGTGTGTTAGGGAGATGATGGCATTAATGGACCACCAGGAAATATGGGTCTCGTCGGTAGGAAGGTGAGCTTGCCAAAATCATCTTCGAAATGTTTTTCACATGGATTCATGGACTTACAGTGTGTGAGATGAAGATTACTATTAAGTCTCTACCAATATGTAAAGGGTATTTATTGTCATTAAATTGCATTGATTTTCTAGCGAGCCATTCAAACTTAAGGTTAAACCCAGATTAGCTTCAGTCAGGCAGCAAAACCTTTCTACTCACTGTGGTTGTGCGATTCCAGTAGTCTTTCTTTCACTGCTCTGTTGTTAAAGTAGAAGTGAATCTACCCTTTAAAGGTTATTTCCAGCAGCAAAAAGCCTGAGTGTGTGAACAGGGTCCATTCTGTTCTTTTATATTGTAGTTACTAATATAATGCAGAGTTACTTTGATAAATAGGCTAATTTAATCATAAATGCTAACTGAAATTTTTTTTTTTATTCTCCTAAGGGAAAAAGGGGCAAAGCTGGTTTAAGGGCCAAAAGAGGACCAAGAGGAGAAAAGGTTTGAGTTCATTGGTTTAGTAGTGATACAGTATCATCTATGAATAGGAAAGTTTTGACTACAAATCTCTTGACTGTCCTGTCCAATAGGGTGAGAATGGAGAGATGGGTGAGAAAGGACTTCCAGGATGGGTGGGGTCTATGGTAAGTCCATCCACCCAAATCCTAGGACAGTCCACTTCACAGTGGTGTAATGGTTCTAGATAAAGAAAACTGACGTGTCTGCTAATAGCTTTGAAGTCCCAACCATATTTTTTTCTGCCAGGGTGTTACAGGAGAAAGAGGAGAGAAGGGAGTAGAAGGTCCAAATGGAGAAGAGGTACAGTATATCACAGCAGACAATCCAACAAAACTTTACAGTGTTCTTGAGTATGTAACTCCTACAAGATATGTTTTTTTGGCAGGGGGAGAAGGGTGATCAAGGGCTACCTGGTCCACTGGGAAAAGATGGATTAAGGGTAAGAGGTTTACCTTAGTCAATTCAATCTTAGAAGATATGTCCAGTTAATGCAAATCTTAGACACTATGTTTGTAGAGTTTTAATCAATTTGATTGTGTTGTAGGGAGACCAGGGTCCTTTGGGCCCACCTGGATTACAGGGACCAAAGGGGGATCAGGTAACATAGGATTATTCAGGTTCTGTTTGGTGTTAAAGTAATGCTTCATCATCCACCAAACCGGCTGGAGTTACTAACTAGAGCTAAAAGACATTTTCATACTAAAAGTGAGGCTTTTGTCTCTAGGGCAGTATTGGTCCATCTGGCCCAAGAGGGACACCTGGAATACCTGGACTACCTGTGAGTATTGAGCTGTAATGCTCATTAATTTCTAGAGAGTATTTTAAAAAGCATTGCACAAGATGTCAGCAATACATTTAAGAGAATTGCATGAACATAACATTTTTAAATGTTTGTTTATTTATTTATTTATTTATTTTGTCTCCATCATGCCAACAAAAACTGTCATATAAAAGCTAAACAGGAGCTAAGGCCCATTGTCTGCCCTTTTTTTATAATGTACATTCTAGCATGTTGAAAATATGGATGTATCTTAAAATGTGACATCAATTATCCTAATTATCTTATAAACAAAGTAACAAAAACTCATCACATTAGATCATCTTTGAATAAAGCAATTCTTATTTCTCCTTTTCTGCAGGGCTTGTTTGGAACAAAGGTATGATTTATTTATTTATATGCTAAAATTAGAAGCTGTAAGTTCTCAGTGTTCTCATAAATGTTAACATGTGAGTTTGAGCAGATGGGCAGTCAGTGAAAATGTTGTTGTGATGATCAAACCATGTTAATGGTGTTTTTAAAATAGAAAATGCTTTTAATATTTCTGGATTTTTAAGATTTCTGTTTGATAGATATACTGTAGTTAAATGTTCAGATCATTCATGATTCAGTGCATTTTGGTCTGGATAGGAGGCTATATATAAAATAGTGCTCCTTATATTGGTCTTTATACTGTAGCAAATATGGTAAGTGAGGTAATGAGCATTTCAGCTGCTTACTTCTATCAGTAAGACATTTTGTAAATGTAATGTCATTCAGAAAGTATCACATAATATATAATACAAAAATGTATCGAATTAAGCATAATCTCAGGTGCAGTCTTAAAAAAAAGGGAACATTTCTGTTTTCACCCAGAAACCATGGCACGCATATATTATGTTTGAACTTCACTTTGTATATGTACATGCATACGTGTAATAACAATAAACGCTGTCCATCTGTATTTGCAGGGTTTGAAGGGTTTTCAGGGAGCAGTTGGGCCAGCAGGAAAGCGAGGCCTTCCAGTAAGTCTCTTACGATCAGAGGCAGTTTTGCTTTTACAGCCATTTATATGAGGCTGCTTAACATTCAGCTGTAATTTTTCAGCAATAACAAACTTTGAATTTCAAAAACTCATGCATACAAATTGAATGTTATCACTAAAAAGAAGTGTTTAAATGAAATATTACAAGGATTCTAGACATGGGAGAGACAGTTTAATCAAAGCCTGGCTCTGAATAAAAAATAAAAATATCAAAAGACACTTAACTTTTAGGACTGCTGGTGAATATTTTCACTAAATAAATAACAATTTTATTAATATGTGCCTTTCAAAAATAATGTGTGATTTTTCTGTCTGCTTTGCTGTTTGATTATATGTTTTTTTTTTTTTTTTTTTTTTTTTTTAGGGACCACCCGGATCCCTGGGACCTCCAGGACTCTCTGTGAACTTGACTGTGGCTCAAATGAAAGTAAGTAATTTATTTTCCCTTCATTTTATATTTTGTATATTTTATATTATATTTATAGGTAGGTTGCATTAAATAGAGGAAAAACAAATGTTGTGGATAACTAGATTTAACAAGCAGTTAGAAATAAGATGTAGTGTGTACTCTTCAGCAGTCAGGGGTAGCAGAGTGGTTAAAGCACTGTGTTTCAGAAGGTCCCAGGTTTAAATCCCCTGACCACCAAGTTGTCCCTGTTGGGCCCTTGAGAAAGGCCCTTAACCCTCAACTGCTCAGATGTACAGTATAATGAGATAAAAATGTAAGTCGCACTGGTTAAGGGCATCTGCCAAATGTCTAAATGTAAATGTAAATATGCCCCTAGTACCGGTAAATAATGTTACACAAGAAAGCATTAGAGTGGATGCAGGAAACCACAGATTTTCAGAAGACCAGGAATAAGGATTATACTAAGAAACCATAGATACAGTAAATGAAATTAGACTTCACCACAACACAATGGGACTATATATAGACAAATTAATCAAAGGCAAAACAGAACAAGAATACGCATTAAACAACAGACCAGTGACAGGACATGGGGTGACATAACCAGGAAACAAAGAAAAGTAGGTGTCACAGTAAAACAAACAAAAGCAGGTTTGTTCTGTTTGTTCTAGGAAGCACAATGAGGGGATATACAGTAGTATGTGTTAGGGTTTTCTGATATTATGTGCACGTCCCCATGCCTTCATCATTTCCATTTCTTTTTGTTCCATGTAATAAGGCCATAAAACAACCCCCTCGTTGTACCTTACATTATATGGTAAATACTTCCTGCGGCACGCTGAAACCCTTTTGTCCCCTGGGAAGATCCTAATGTGCTTCCTATTGTCTGTGTGTCTCCGGGACTCCATACTACTAACTCTCTTTGTTGTCTTTGGAAAATGTTAATTATCTCTGTACCTTTGTAACAGATGTAAGCGACACAAGGCATTTGGCACTTGAAATCTTAAATACTCTATTATGCAAATAAACCGGAAAGTACATTCAGACAAATGCATGCAGTGTGTGTGTGTGTGTGTGTGTGTGTGTGTGTGTGTGTGTGTGTGTGTGTGAGACGGCTGGTAAGTGTATCAGGAGAAGTCGGACACATCAAGCAATAATCCTTCTTCCTTTATTTAATTTAGATTTATCACCGTAAAGCAGACAATCAAGAATTTGAGGGATTTCTACAATATGTTCCTCTCAATTCAAAAAGCTCCTCTACTTACACCAGAATTCAATGGTTCTCGCCTAGACTGCAGACATGCTTATGTTGTGTATACTGCTGTATAAGTAGGTGTTTAAAAAGCACTTATTTTACCCCTGACCATTTTTACATTCTGATGAATTTTCTACTTTTTCTCCCAACAGGATCTGATGTACGTCTCAGACAAGCCCAACTACTCACTCATCCAGGTGCTCTTGGATTCTCTGTACCGTGACCTGAGGCTGTTGTTGGATCCACCTGATGGCAGTAAAGAGTATCCAGCCTCTACCTGCCTAGAACTGTGGCTAAGCCACCCTAACTACACCAGTGGTCAGAACCTCATCATTTTGCAGTTCCATGCCAGGGCACTACTGAGGGCACTTTCGCTTTTCAATATGTAGTCTGTTTTAAATTCACCCTTGTGTGGTTGTATTATTGTTTTTTCAAGTTCCTCAGTGTTGGAGTGGACCCAACACTGGGTCCAGAGTAGCAGAGTGGTAACCAACACTACTGGCCCCAGACTGCCTAATAGATCATATGCTAGTGTACTTGGATACCGGAGCAAAGAACTAGGAAAGTGCATAAGAACAAGAAAAAAAATCTTAGCTATGAAAGCTAGAATCTGGATCCAGTACACAAAATGCTCATTCATTCAGCATCAATAAGCTCTTTATCCTGGTCAGGTTCATGGTGGATCCATCGCCTATCATAAGAACACTGGGCACAATCATTCACACAAAAACAACCTATAAAAACTATGAGTATGCCATTTCTTAGAAAACCAACTGCACATACAATGAGTGGCTGAAGGGATTGTAGTGGTTTTTCCTAAAATGTACTAAAAGCTGACTGCAGAATAGATCTTCTGCGGATAGGTCTTTAGATCTAAAATGTATTACTGTTGAATTCTTCATTCATTATTTAGCACCAGTTCCATGTTCCATGTGCTTGGGTGATTTATTTGCTTTCTACCATTTACAAAAATGTTCCAATGTGTAGAAAGCTCAAGTGCTCTGGAATTGTAGTTTCTTCTACAAACATGCATTAGCAGGCACACAGTTAAAAACATTTGGGACAAACAATAGAAACCTGATAAACCTGAAAAAGCTGATACTCATTTTTAGTCGAAGTTAATAACATAAATAATATATAGTACATCAGCTTTATAAAGGTGTCGCGACTTTTGTGATTGCAGGATTCTATTATATCGACCCGAATCAAGGCAGCCCTCTGGATGCTCTTTTGGCTTACTGTAACTTCTCTGAGTCAAGAGCAGAGACCTGCCTCTACCCCAGAACTGCACAGGTGACTGCCGCCGACTTAAAAAAAAAAAGCTTTCACTCCGTGTTATGTTATTGAGATTCTTTTCTGGGAAGGAACATTAAACCTGTAATTATATCATTTTCATTATCTACAGCTGCCCATGAGAGCATGGTTGAATGACTGTGTATCAGATAGTGCTTTCTACTGGCTCAGTTCCCTCGAGGAGGGGTTTACGGTAAGCAAATTTCAGGGTGTTTTTGTCCGGTAAAGTAATATACTGCTTATCGGAATTGGATAGTGTAGGACATACAGTAATATATATCAAATAAAAATGCCTTCTTCTTTTTTCTGTTTATTTCCTCTTTCCAGTTTGAATACACAGGGCTCACGGTGGTCCAGGCACGTTTTCTCAGACTTCAGAGCAACCTGGCGGAGCAGAGATTGACCTACACCTGCTCTCCTGGACACAGACTGGGACAAACACAGCGACAAGCACGCTTTCTCACCAGCTCAAGCCAGCAGAGCTACCAGGGCGCCCTTCAAGACTGTGTGGTATAGGATATCTATTAATATTTAAGTACAATTCCACCCTGAATGACACTAAAATATATTTATAGTGAAATATCTGCGAAGCGTTAAGAGAGTTTGGTGCTATTTTGCTGGATGTTTCTCAACAGAGCAAGCGCTTATTTCCTCACTCACTATTTACATTACGTTACTGAGAAATCCACAGTAGGAATAGCTAAGACCAGATATATTAGGTTCAAAGTTTCAGAGTGCAATACAGATTTAGAGTGCAAAACGCATTTAGTTTCAGCTGGATAGCAATATACAAGATGAGGAGCCTTGTGAGTTTGGACCCTGATAGGATCAGCAGAGTGTACAGATGAGGAAGTACATGAGCTGGACAGACTTTAGCAGGGGTTTCAAATCTTATCCAGATAGAGCCAGGGGGGTGTGCAGCGTTTCAAGTCGAACAGAAGCTCACAGTCTATTAAAAGCCAAGAACAAATATTTAAACAGTTGGAATCAGGTGTGGCTTTCTGATTGGTAAGAATGAAAACCTGATATTTTTGGAGAAGATTTGTCACCTGTGGACCAGAGGATTAAAATGCTGTTGTAATACCCTTTTCCAGGAGAGGTTAATTAAAGGCTAAATCACACTAGCACACTATCAGCAGTTAGCTGAACATTATTTTGTGTAATTCAGGAAACAGCTAATGAGGATTAAACTCTTAATGAGAAAAGAAGTTCAAATAAAATATAAAGGGAAGTTGGATGCCATGTTAATTATTAAGATTAATGTTCAAGGTCTTCAGAGCATTTTTCTTCTTAGTCTACAATTACAAGGGTTTTTAAAGTGAGATTTTTAGCGTAAGGTGTAAACATGTGCGTATGTGTGATTTCAGGATGCTAAGGACGTGGATCCAGGGCCACGGGAATCCGTGCTTCAGTTTGTGGATAAAGATCTGCTCCCTCTGCGGGACGTCGCAGTGTTTGCCAGCAGCACCCTTTCACATGAGTTTGGCTTCACTGTAGGCCCGGTGTGTTTCAGCTAGAGTGTGAAAGAGAGAGATCGCATTAACGGGGTATAACCTCACACACAAACGGCAGTCGAAGAAGAAAGAGGTAAACTGTACAACATGAGGATGAAAGGAAGACCTGCGGGTCGTGCCTCATGCCCTTTACCATCCTCATTACAGGTTAATGACACTTTATGAAAGCACTTTTGTTTTTTCTGGTGCTCTTTAACAAATGAACCATCAAGTTTGTTTACACACATTAGCATTTTATAAATTATAATGGACTGTGGACTATTGGACTGTATTTTTTACTGCATTTCAGCAAACCGAGAATTTCAGTGCATGACAGAGTGTTCATGTAACCACTATGTGGTTGCACAGTGTTTAACCGAAGAACCAGAAAATGTTTCCAAATTATATGTATACTTACAGTATGATGCATTTGGATTAGTTTCATTATAATCATTTAACAAGCTTTTCCTATTTGAAATTGAAGCTTTTATAGTATAACAATGTGTTTTAAAGAGAACACAGCTTTGACCTGATCTTTAACCACAATCTATAAGACAAATTTAACAGATTAAAATGATTTCCCCTTTCTAGCGCTTAGAATTCCATATGTTTGGTCTAGTGGTTTTAGAGCTAATTGTGATTTTTGTATAGCTCTGTGTTAAACTCATTGAACAGGTCTTCATTTCTCAGGTGCTAAAATGTAATATAACAGGATGAAACTGCTGTGCCATACTTCATGTTTGTTGCAGGTTAGAAGAAAATACAAGGGTGAGTCAAAACTTATCTGCACTCCGGTTATATTAAAACGTCTGTTGGCCGTGGTCAGCGCTTTCTGTTCAAGGCTACTGTCTCCCCAGTCACTGCTGAGCAGGTGTGAACGTGTTACATCAGTTCATTTGTAACTGTAGTGAATGAATAAATGAATAAAAAAGTTCAAGGAAGGTCGCACAAGTGTTAGTCATCAAGAAGGAGTCGGTACACTGGTCTACATCCACGGCTGATGACAAACCTACTCCTCCTTATAGTCCTGATCTCGCTTCATCTGACTTGTTTGGTCCCCTGAAAGACAGCGGTGCATTCATGGCTCACAGCTGAGACTACAACATTTTTTAATAAGGGAATAAGAAAGCTTGTTAACAGATATACAAAGTGTATTAAAAAGCAAGGAGATTATGTTAAAAGCTATGTATCTTGTCTTTTTCTTAAAGTTAATTAGAATAAAATCTAAAGCCAGAGTGTGGATAATTTTTGACTCATCCCCAGAATCAGTGAATAGGGAAAAAAAATTTAAAACGTTGATTAATTTCCACAAACATCATGTGCTGAAGTGTTTTATTCTACTTATACCACAGCACTTTGCCAATGCTAAAAATTATTATTTATTTACAGTAAGAATTAAGCATCATAGTTTAATTAATTTTAAAAGGCAAGTTAATTCCTTCACCAGCAGATTTTTGAAGAAACAAAAGTTGTTCATTAAAAAGCTGTAAAAGTTACAACTTTGCCTCCAACTATTAGAGATCATTAACACTGGAGACTCCGTCCAAAAGTATATATATATATATATATACACAGTATGCTTATACTGTATATTATTGCTATTATATACACTGCTCCCCCACCACCCAAGAGCTAATAATCTTTTTTTTATGTTTATTATTTTTCTTAGATTATGTGTAAAAATTCATCATACATGCGATGCACATTAACTCATCATTAATGTTTCACTCTATTATACTGTACAGTAAGACAATAATAATGCACACCTCGTGATTTTAGGAATTTAAGAATTCTGTAAGATAAAGGAAACTTATCAACACCAAACAGAAGCAAGCATTAACAGTGCTGTGGTATAATAAAATTTTATTCAACTAAATATTTTATTGTACTGTAACACAGATACGAAAAAGAAAGACATGTTCATGATTCGTGTTTTGGTCTTTCATGAAAATCCTGTCGTTACTGTAAACATCAGATATTCTGGGACTAATTTTAGAGGATACACTTTGTTCTGTCTTTAGTTAAAACAACGGGTTTTTTTGAATGGTAATGATGTGTAGGCCTCAGGGAATGCATGGCATGGCTTGTTTCTGGAAAATATGATTAGGTGCTTTATTAAAAAAAACTAAATCAGTGCATCCATAATTTCTTATAAGAGAGACTTTGTTTAGTGTCACTGAAGAGCTCGTTATAAACTCACAAATTCACACTCATTGAAAAACGCTACACTTCATAAAAAAGTCAGTACACATACAATTGCATAGTTTAAACATTTTAACTTATTTGGCTGAATTATACAAAGTCACCTTTGGACTCTTTTTATAATAAATATTTTCTTTGTAACACGTAGTAGTATTTTAAGTCATATGCTGGTCATCTGCTCTCAATACATGAATCTGAAAGATCAACTGACGTATTCTTTTGTAATTGTGTATTGTTTTATATGTTTTGTATAACTGAAATTGATGTTTATAAAAAAAATATTGTCAGCAGATCTGTGCATCTTTTGAATGCTTTGTCATGATCATTGAAGAGGAATGTCAGCAAGTGTTCTCTGGACAGCACTAACAACATTTTTTTACTTCGTAATTGAATCTGTGACAAACAGGACTGTAAGATGTTTTCAGCTTTTATGTGCACTTGATGTTTGATTTAATGTAAAATTGTAATAGTCACAACCCCATGGAAAATTATTAAATATTAAACCTTTTTTTCTTTCCCCAAGAAATAATATTGAATTGTTGGTTTAGAAAATATGAACCATATGACATTAGATACCTAAATGACTAGAGACAGCACTGCTATTATAACTATATATACTGAAAGGCTAAGTGATTTTTAAAAGCATTGTCGTAAGATGCCACCTTTGCCAAACATCATTTCTAGAAAATTCTTCTCTGCTCACTTTCCCCAGTTGACTGGAAATGCTATTACCATGAAATAGCAGTATCTAGGAACAACAGCAGACTTGCACTAAGTGCAGGGCCACTGAGGGCTTAAGCATGTAGCATGAAAATTGTCTATTCTCTGTAGCATCACTCACAAAAGACGTCGGTACAAGAACTGTGCATCAGGAGCTTCCTCCGCGGCCAAGCTTCTGCTGCACGCAAGCCTCGTATCACTGTGTACAATGCAAAGTGTCAGCCGGAGTGCAGTAGAGCGAGCTGTCACTGAATTTGAATGTTTTCTGGAGTAATTAATCATGTTTCACTATCCGATGGACGATTCAGGGTTTGGCAGATACCAGGAGAACACTACCTACAAAAAAGTCTAGTGTGAAAAGTAAAGTTTCCTGGATGTCTGGGGCTGTTTTTATCCCTGTGCACAAATCAGGGTCCATCATGACAACGCTGTGGGTGGACTGTCCCAGAAACAAATACCTAGGAATTTCAAGATTCAAAGAACTTTATTAATCCCAGAGGGAAATTGCTTAATACTATATACTATAACAGATCAAATATACTTCATCAGCTTGATTATTATAGACACGCAGCCAGGAGGAATCCGCTTTTAAACATTATTAATAGTGTGAAAATAAAAGCCAGCAACACTGTCTGAATCTGAGGAGTCTCCTAGATTAAACAAGGTTTAGTGTAACTTAGTACAGTAACTGTATGCCTTGTTGCTCTTAAAACCTTTAAAGATACGTCCACAAAGTATTAAAGGGATAGTTAGGGATTTTCAAGTCTTTCTTAAATCTAAATGGAGGTGCATATAACTACATTACAATAGGTTTTCATCATTATAAATGTTCCTGCTAATTTTGAAAGATACTAATACGATTTAGATCAGTGGGACTGCAGAAGCTTCATGACTCTCAGCCGAATGGGTGACAAACTTCACGGTCGGTGTGGAGAGCAGGAAATTTAGTAAAGACCAAGACCTATTGAAATGTTCAATGATTTAAGACAGACATAAAAAATAATCATATTTTTATAATATGATAATACATTTATAATGTACAAATATAGCGTTTGCAGTAAATCAATTGGTGTCTGTTTACTTTTTGCATGTCTGCATACACTGCCTGGCCTAAAAAAAAAATGCATATGCTAAGATTTCATTCAGTCACTTTCATTTGACAATTTGAGCCCTGGAATATGCCTGTGAAATCAGGACTGTTTAGTCCCAGTTCTCTGAGTTCTCATCACGTTGTGTGTGTGTGTGTGTGTGTGTGTGTACAGAAATACGCTTAATTTCACTATTAAACATAGCTATGGTTGTTTCTGTTGATTTTTTTCCCCACATCTAACTTCACAGACTTTTTTTGATAATGTGCTGAAGGGTTCTTCACTTAGTTCTGTTATTTTCAAATAACTTCAGTTGTTTTCTTTGCTTGATACAGCCAAATAGTTTGACCCTTCTGAAATGGTGACTTTTATATATATATACACTACCGTTCAAAAGTTTGGGGTCATTTTCTAACTCCATGATGGTTCCTGATTTTTATTTCTTTCTACATTGTAAAGGA
>JAQMYL010000011.1:21258869-21269804 GCA_030014365.1 Clarias pachynema | reverse complement strand
GTACCCTGCCTCGTGCCCTAAGCTTCCTGGGATAGGCTCCAGGCCCCCGCGACCCTGAATACAGGATAAAGCGGTATGGAAGATGACTGACTGACATGACATTATTAGTATTTTTTTTTTCAAGTGTGTGTACAGTACATTTTTTTTGTCTGACTTATAATAATAGTGTTGGAATTCATTAGTCACCTCCTGATATGTCATCATCACAATACTTCAGTGCCGATTCCATTAAAATTGCGATCACGATTTTATAAATATCCCAAATCTATATTACATTTTCCCCTGATTATTACAATTTTTAAACGTTTAAAAAAAAAAGTTTAACAATTAACTAAATGTTCTCATTACATATACAGTAATACAGTATTAGTTTTCTCATTTAAAAAACAAGGGCAGCATTTAAACAAACTTAAAACATAAGAGTTTAACATTTAACTTAAAATTTATTCAAACAAAAAGCTACATTTTTACTGAGCAGCACATATCTATCTCTGTCATTTGCCATAATTATAATTTCTAAACAAACTTAGCAAGTGAGTCACGGCTATTACATGGGATGAAAATGTGTAAATAGACTGGTATACTCGTGTGTTATGAGAGGGTTTGAGACAAATTCTCCCACTGCTTGGAAAAAAAGTCAGATCAGAGGTTTTTTTCACGCACATGATTTTTAATAATGTAACGCCATAAAAATGTGTTTCTGTTGTGTTGTACAGAATCGTTTATGTCACGGTCATGGCCAATCAAACTGAAAACCAGCCAGTAGACGAGGTCACAAATATTGAAGAACAATGCATTGTGGGAAAAGCCATAGGTTAAGGCCTCATAAACTGGGCCCATGAACATAACGTCATGGAATATTAAATGATTTTACAGAAATTAACTATCTGTGTTAGCCAAATGGCACATGCTTATAGTAATTATTTATATAATTAAAATATTAATTATTTTTAATAATTATTTTATGTTTGTATAATAATTGTAATATGTTACTTCTATTATATTATTATATGTGAGCCAAAGGCATTTATGCATTTATGTGCCAAATAAAATGATTCTTTTATCCTTACCAACATTTTTGGAGTACATAAAATGACACGTGAAGTAGTGTAACGATGTTACTTTGTGAACATTTGTATATATTTATATCTATGATACAACAAGATATGATATGGCCGAATTAAATTTTTTGCTGCTTGAACTTTGACCCTGCGCATGCGCAGTAATATGAGTGAATCGGTGTATTCTGATCACTGGCCAAACGACCCGTTCATAAATGTAAAAATATGTTTTTTTTAAATAGATTTTGGAGTCAGATCTTTCACGTATCGCCACACAAAAGAATTGTGATTTTTATTTTTTTTTCCCCGGCATCTTAAATATAAAATATCTCTAGCGTTAGGACCCGTTGTTTATGGGAAAAGAGTTTTTAGAAATATTGAATTGAATGGTTAAAGCTCAAAATAAGCTGATCAGCTTCAATCAAACATATCATGACTACGGGCAGTATGGGAACGCCAGTTAGCCTAATCTGCATGTCTTTGGACTATGGGAGGAAACCGGAGTACCTGGTGGAAACCCACCAAACACGAGGAGAACATGTCAACAGACCTGAGGCGGACCCTGAAGGTGCAAGGCGACCCAAATCTGGACATATTTCTGGATTATTTATATTATAACTTTTATATAAATAATATATAATTTTTTTTCTCCTCGGTTAAATGATAACCATCTACAGTGTACAGAAGATTACTCAATATTATTTCCGTCACAGTGTATCTGAGCCGGAATCTAATCGACAGATTTGTTTTTTTGGTTTTTTTCCTCCACACCTCCGTTTTCATTACCTCCAGCCATAGTTAATCTACTCACTTTATTAGGAGCTCAACAGCTTAATAAAGTAGGCAACATCTCAGTAGGTTTATTTGTTCTTCTAGTGTCTTACCTGTTCATACCATCTGTCTACTTCTGTTTTCTTTCTTTTTCTAGCTCGGTGTCTGTGAGACGCTGATTGTTCAGGAGGAGAAATGTATTCGACACAAAGGAAGGACTTTGTCTCTCTGAATCTGGGAGAGCGAAGCTACAATAACGCGAAGCACCGGAGGCAGTCATGCTGGAGGGTGAGTACGAACATGCAGGTCTGCCTTTGTGTCAGCACTTGACCCATCCAGTCAGGTTGTTAAGGTTAATGTTGTCCACATGTTTTATTATTAGCCCTGGTGTCTACTGTATAGTATAATGAAAGAATCAGCCCACTCGCTGAAATCTGTAAGGTCTCGTCACCATGATGTGACGAGTAGAAATTACAAGATGATGAGAATAGGTGCTGTTAAACAGGCCAACCAGTTATGTTACAGTATATAAGGAGTTACCAAGCAAGGCCTAGTCCTTCTAGAGAAAGCATGGGTCGAGGTCCTGATTTGCCAACAGATGCACCAGCAAATTATTATAAGTTATTTCAGAATAACATTCCTCAGTGTCCTCCATCAAGAAATTCAACAAATCTTGATGCAAAAACAACAGAGTTGAAAACCCACTTCAGAATACCCGTGATCTCCAATCTCTCAGAGATCATGTCTTAAAAATCATCACTCTCCTGTAGTGAATGTCATTGTGTAGGCTCGGGAACACTTTGGTAGACCTTATGCAACCTAAAGCTGAAAGAAGCCAAACTTCAATACTGTCCCGATCCCCTGAAGAGATCTCGGGGCTCAGTTTCATCTGAGATGTGACCTGAGATCTTGTGACTGCAGCCGCTTCATAGTCAGGACCGGAATTTCCTTAATTCTACAGTACCTGAGCCTCCAATAATGAACTGGACTCCATATTAACTTAAAGAGATCATCTATTATATTGAACTTCCATCCAGCTAACACACAGTATCATTGCAGATCAATCCCTGCTACTCGTTATCACCCAAATGAGGATGGGTTCCCTGTTGTGTCTGGTTCTTCTCATGGTTTCTTCCTATTGCCATCTCGGGGAGTTTTTTTTCCTCTGCTTTCTCAATCTGATCATTTAGATTCATACACATATTTAAAAAATTTTATACACATTTCCATATTTTTCTTTTGATTCTGTAAAGCTGCTATGCAAATAAAATTGAATTGAATTGAATGGAATTAGATGGACAGTGGCACGCTGGAAACGAGTCAGCATTTTAAATAGTTTTTGAAACAACAGCCATCATCCTCACTGATGGAAAAGGGACTGTTGTTATCGACTTCAGATCCAAAAGCCAGCATCAGTCATCGTATCGGAGTGTGCCAATGCCCAATTGCATGGGTAGATTGCATATCTATGAGGGTCCCATTAATGCAGAAAAATGTGCTCATTTTGGAGCAACACCATCTTATGTCTCTAGTTTTCTGCTCGGATTACGTGTATATGGCTGCTTAACCTGTCTTCAGTTGGGAATGTCTAGAACATTATTAAACAAACAGTTGTGTACAGTGGGTGAAGACTTGCATGAAGGAACAATGGGGAAAACACCCACTAGCTAAGCTTGAGCAACTGGTATTGTCAGTGTCAAAATGCTTAAAATTTTTTGGAGGTTGTTGCAGCCACTAGGTTCGAAATGAGTGCATATTTTCAGTAGCCAATTAATTTCACATGATAAACCATCAAACAGTGTGGTGTTGTAGAGTTTTCAATATAGTACAAGGTGAAGAAACTTTACAGGTGACTTTTTTGGTTTGTTTGTTTGTTTGTTTGTTTGTTTTTCTTGACTATTTCCATACTGTCCCAACTTTTTTTTGGAATTGCGTTTGTATATTCTCGATTCAGATTGTTCAGATGATGTTAATTCAAAGGGAAGTTCTAGCTGAAATTCATCTTGCGGATTTCTGTTAACGCACTTGTTCAAATACTAAAGAGTCTAAAACTTTTTCCATAAATACTAAATTTCTAAAACATTTCTTCACGGGAAACTTCACCATATCAGTAATTACATGTTTTGTTTTGTTTTTTAAATATCTGTTTATGTGGTGCATCAGCCATACTGTAAAAGTTCCTACTATAGAATTGACACAAGATCATTAATATAAATCTTGTAGCCAGAGCTATTGTCAGACCAGCTGTTATAGAGAATTAATCAGCTGTTTTTAAGTCAAATTTTATCGCACAGTATAAGGTGCAGTAAAATGCTTAATTTTTTCAGTGACCAGAAAGTAAGTTCATTGTTGTAACGTAAATTTTGCAAGGTTATATTGTATATACATACACTACTAATCAAAAGTTTGGACACACCGTCTTCTTCAGTGGTTTTACTTCACTTTTGATGAGGAGCACGCAGTCGATCATGGTGTACTGAGAAAACTTCTCTTAGCACTAGTGAAACACTGGGATAAGTGCATTAGTGTAGCAAGGGATTATATACAGAAATAAAGGGAGTTTTAACCATATTCTGTTATTCTGCGCAAGCAAAAAGTTCTGTCCTTGACCACAACAGAGAGAGAGCTTAATTTTTGGGGTGAATTCAGTGAGGCAGGTCCATAAATGTCGTCTTTATTTGGACATCAATTTTTACGTTTCCCCCTTTGAGCTCCTTTTCCCTGAGCTTTATTCCAGTTGCCTCCTGCCATTGCAATTGGGTTGCAGTCACATGACTGACTTAAAAACATTACATTTCTTTGCCTTGGGCTGCCTTCATGCTTTCTGCTTTTTTGGGTATTTATCTACTTCTATACTGAGAAAAGCTGTCCTGTCAGTTTGCACTATTTGACTGAATCTGAGTAGAAAGTACAATTCTACACCAGTGACCCACTTCCACTGGCAGCCATACATGACCATGCTGTCATGCTTGATGGAGATGTGCTACGCTTTAGACCCTGAGCCCTTTCTTTCCTTTGTTGTAAATTACAATAAGTCCTTGTGGATATGACGAGAGCATTAGATGACGAAGGAATAAGGAGACTCTGAGACAGGGTTCAGCAAGAAAAGATCAGCCAGCCTGGCCAATGTAATCCAAACATAAGCTGCAAACCAACTATTTTATACTGAAATGTCAGCACAAGTTATAGGAAATAAAAAAAGAAATCTCTGACTTTCTACATATTCTTCTCTTCCAATCATTCTTGTTTCAAGTTGGTCTTGTATCAGAACTGGAAGGGTTTTTTTTTCTTTTCTTTTCTGTCTCTCTTGATTGTGAATTAAACCCTCTATTTTTCCATTCATGAAGGTGTATCTTGATTGTAAACTCTCACAACGTTCTTGACCTGGATAGATGTTTCAATGACGCATTTTTTTCCATCAAGGAAAGAATATTGTGCTCCTCAACTTCCGAGCTGTCTTTCATCATCTCCCAGGTCTTTTTGTGCTGGGATAACCAGTGCATTCCTTCTAAGAACGTATCAAAATGTTGATATGCACACTCCTAATGTTTGTACTATCCCTCATTTTTTCCTTCCTAATGATGGCATCCGTCACTTTCTTTGTCACCCTGATTTTTCACCCCTAATTTTAGTCGTATCCAATTCCCACCTGTCATTGGTGCGTTTGCCACATCAAGGCTCCTACTATCAATCAGGAAGTTTGATTGGTTGTAGTAGGACCAGTCATGTTTCCTCCGAACTATGTGATTTGAACTGCTCCCTCACACTCGGAGGACACCCGCTCCTTCCGTATGCGCCAGCTCACAGACGCCCATGACTGGCTGTAGAGCCTTGATTTGATGTGAGAGCGCAAAGTACCTCTCATTCCTCCCCTCTGAGAGGGGTCAGCCAATCAGCTCTCTCCGGGCCTAAAGAGGTTACAGCGTCACTCAGGAATCGAAGTAGCGATTTTCGGATGATAGGGCGAGCATTTACCACTGCGCCACTCGGTGGTCTTTGGATTACATATACAGTACAATATCAAATGCAAATGCAACACCTGGAATCAACAGCAGTCATAAAGTAACACTCTTGTCCAGTTATTTTTGAGCCATCGTAAATGTCTGTAAATCCTAAACAGTAAATGCAACATTTTTGTTTAACCCCTTGAATTAAAGCCTTCGCATCTTGATTGCCTCATTTCAGATCAGTCGTGTTGGTCAAAAACGTCAAAGTCAACTTTCTTGTTGATTCTGCTACATGTAAAATACATACATACATATAGAGAATTGAAATTTTGTTACTCTCAGTGCCTTACAAACAACACTAACTACAAAAATTTCTATGTAAAAGAACAAAATAGTGTTTGAAAAAAAAAATCTTAAATAGTACAGAACAAAATAAGAAAACCGTCACTGTCCAAATGCATATTTATCTGACTATAATCAAAGGTATGTTATAATCATATTCTTTCAATAGGCAACATTGGAATTCAGTAATGGAGTTGCGCGTGTGATGGACAGTCTTGTTTGAGGACGCAACACTGACTCTTCAACAATCCAGAGATTTGAAATTTTAATCTTCTTTCCAGTTAAACAAATCCATCACTACTATTGAAACTCTTGAATTGTAATTTGTTTATTTTGCACTCACTGCACTTTTAAACATGACTCGCATTTACTTTGCAATATATGATTGATGCTACTTGCTAAGTAATATACATATATATATAGTGTAATATATAAATATCCATAGTTTCATATCAGCTCCCAGACAGCTCCCTATTAGGTTGTGTTTTGAGTGGGCGAAGAATCTTTGTTGATTAGTACTGTCTATGTGGCTAATCCAGTCTCGCTTTCTCAATCTTATTTCTCCATTTTCTGCTGATTGCGTTCATTTTTCTGTCTAGACATCTGATTGCCTATTACGTCCCATATCTTATAACAATGATCACACGCTCTGCCTTACTTCTAATTGGATATTAGGATAATGGTCAAGTATTGTTCAGGAGAACGCATTTAGTCTTTATAGTGAGATTTGCCTCCACAAGTATGATGGGCAGTGATGGAGGAAAATTGTAGACTCTGTAATTGTTATCTTCAGAATTATTTGTGGGTTTCACTTATACTAAAAATATGAGAGAAATCATATTGTAATGAGGAAAGTCTTGATAAAAGCGATAAATTTGAGAGCAGTCTCCAATACAGAATCAGATTTTACATGGTTTTCTTAAGCTCAGACTATTTTCTTCAGGTCTCACTGCAGGTTTTCATGAGACTAACATGGCCATGTTAAAAGAAGGTTGATTCTTTGGTTGTTTTGACATTTTTCGTGTATAATTTAATATATAAATGAGTTTATAATTAAGCAATATCACATGAAAGGGATTGATGTGCTGAATAGCAGCATGGCACGCGGCCGCAGCTCTAGCGCCCAAGATATCACAGCCGTGCTGATATTCAATACAACAGCGTTACATGGAGTGTGACTGCTTTTATACAACAGTTTCTCAAACACCATTTATTATAAACAGATTTTTTTTTTAACCAGTCATTTTGAAACACTAATACATATCCTTATGCAACTAGCAGAACTATCTAAGTGCGACTGATGGAAATCGACAATTATTGACTGAGCGTTAGTGTAATTAACAGGGGTGAAAGTAGTTCTAAGTTCTTACCAGTGCTATGTAACCAAAAGGTGAGAAGAATAAACTATGGAGGTGGCGGACAAAAAAAAACTCAAAGATTTACTCTATATTTTTACTTATTCCACTTTAGAATATCAGCTAACTTTTGGTGGTTTTGGGGTTAAATCCCAAATAGCGTTTAACGTGTGCTCAAGTAATTTAATTGATGAGGGGGTTAGAGAGGAATTTGGGATTTAGCCTTGTGTTGGAAACTACTTAGCTTTGTAGTTTGCGTCACCCGTATACAAAATAACCCAGATGGTTCGGAGGCAGTTCAGAACGACTTAGAGGCAATGATTGTTGTTTAGGATGATGTAAAATTATCGGATGTGTTTTCTTGCTGAAAGTGCTTCTGTGACTGGGTTTAAATGTGGGTTTTGGCAGGTAATGTACAGTAAATAGGAACAAACTGTAATATAGTGTAAATAGGAACTTGCTGCAGTGACATTCAGTTAGGAGTTAATATGGGCTTTCTGTTATTGTAGAACAAATGTACTGAAATTAAAGATGAGTAAATTTAAATAAATGTTAAATTAAAGATTAGCTTTTCTAATTTTTCAGTCTGAGATTAAACTAATGAACTATAAAGAAATTTAGGCAGACTGTATATCTTCAAACGTCTCTTATCATTATTTCAGAAATGGAAGCAGTTTTCCCGGCTTCAGCGCAGTCTGATACTGTCTCTCTTCTCTATTCTGTTTATTGGTGGAATCTTCTCTTACCCCAGTCTGTCAGAGCAATGGACAGGTAAGTGTTTTATTAGGAAAATGTTTAATCATGTACTGTATGGATTTCCATGCATAGGCTGCTAGTCAGAAGAGGGCATTTAACATTACATTTACATTGTATGTCTGTAAGAGAGAACATGACTATGGATCTAATGCTTTACAGTTTATAGTCTTGTGTTTTCTGAAATCAACATTTTATTCTTATCAACAAATTTTTATTATACTTACAGGGTTGAAAATTTGCTTACTCTATTATAACCATTAAATATTTGGTTGACTGGCCCTTTAGCAAGTTTCATTTTTGGTACAAATCAACAAGCTTCTGGCAGAATTACGGTTGGATATTTGACCACTCTTTTTTCCAGAATTGGTAGTTTCCAAGAGTTCCTGGCACAGACTTGACTTTCAGATGCACATTCGAAATTTTTTGATAGGTTTAAGGTATGATGCTTAAACTTAACCGTGCCTCAAATCATCAGCCAGATGGTTGTACAAAATTTAGTCATTCCAATGTTATAATGACCGCAAAAATCTATTTCAAATATTTAACCCTTTGAAATATATTTTTGCGGTCATTGTAACATTGGAATGACTAAATTTTGTACAACCATCTGGCTGATGATTTGAGGCTATTACTCCATCCGCATTGTGCAGTGCACCAGTTCACTGGAGGCAAAACAGCCCCCCAAAGTATGATGCTTCCACCACCATGCTTGACAGTTGGTATTCTGTTTTTGTGGTTAAACTGCATCATATCTTTCGTCCTTTTGACGAAACTTTAGTCGTGCTACAAGGTGTCAATTTTGGTGGAGTGGCTTCCTTCTAGGATAGCAGGCCTTGGTGCTGAACATCTCACTTGACCGTATACAGTGGCACTGGTGTTCCAGCAGCTTCCAGTTCACAGCAGGCCTGTGCCTTGATGGTTCTTTGGATGTTCCTGACCCTCTGAACCTATTTCCTCTCAGCTGAAAATGACCGTCTGGGTCTTTTTCCAGATTTTGGCAAAGGGGCTACACCCCCAACAACCTCTACTTTCATAGAAAAACTTTGCTTGCACGATTGCCACTCTGTAGATCCTCCTTTACACCCACTTGTAATAAAAAAAAAAATCAAGATATTTATGAGACACTGATGATATTAAAGCTGCTCATATTACTATCAAGTTCTTAAATACATTTGTTTGAAACAGCTGTTTTGGCAATTGAGGCAATACACTTATTTTTAATTAATTTCTATTTCTCTTGCCTTCACTTGAGATCTCTCTGATGAGTCAGTGCGTGATGTCGGGGATGACCTGCAGAGGCGGGATTTCCACCCCATCCCTCCAGGTCAGATTCTGAAACCCGAGGTCCTACACAAGGAACCTCCTGAACCACAGAAACCGAGGGCCTTTGTCCTTCCCAAACCCCAAGCTCTGGTCAGTGTTTTCGGGAGTAGTCACATGAGAAACTTATTCTATCATGTTGTTAGGACAGCTTCTCTTTAATCCAAGTGGATTTCTGTCATTCACTATCAAATGGTCTCGATTCTGGTGCTCTTTAACTCCTACAGAAGAAACCTCCAAGCAAGCGTGGTCCTCCAGGTCTGCATAAACAAGGAAATGTGTCAGACTGGCAGGCGAAAGACAGACAAGAAGGAGCTGTCAGAGGAGAAGAGCAGGAGGAAGAAATTCAAACAGTCATTAGGTACAGTACAATCTCAGTACACTCTCTATAGCCTACATACATTAGAAGCTGCCATACATACAAGACATTTTACATTTGTGTTTAGATGTTGTTGTGACATAATTGTGCAGAGTTAGTGGAGTGTAGTTCAGGTTTTCTTCCATTAGCGTTGTGCCTATTTAAATCACACTGCTTTTGGGGTGATTTGTGAGGCTCTTATTCAGGATGCACTTCTCAGTTGGAATCATTTTGCATTCACCTCAGTCACTTTCATGGAGCCTTAAAATGCATTAAAGGCCATTACGCTAATGAATAATGTGACAACCGTACAAGAGGCACTACCAAGTAAAGTTATAAATTCTTTTTCATGGACTTGGATTAAATTGCTTTGTTCAACTCTTAAGAACCGACCAAGAGCAGCCCAAACACAGACTTCTAAAACATTTACTTAATTTTACTTACTTTGGTGAATTTTATTTACTTCCCTTTTATTCCTGTAAATGTTTATCGGCTTGGTTCGTTATTCGCCGCCGCGTGCGCAGCTGGCGAGGGGCCATGATCGAAGCCGTGCAGGACGCCGAGCCGCAGGAGGCGGTAGGAGGCGCAGAGGTTGAGGAAGCCGTCCCCTTACAAATAGGTAGGAACAGTTCGGCCTTCCACCTGCATCCACAAGAATCACAGCTGTCTTTATATCATTGTTTTATTTATTTATTTTATTCCTATATTTTATGAATACATTTTTCATCAAAATAAAGCTTCTCCGTAGTCATATTCTTTTAACCTTTTACTGTCATTACTTCAATTTAAGTACAGTAAGTCCCTGACTTACGAACAATTGAGTTACGAATTTCTGCAGATGCGAACGGACCGCGGATCTACGAACATTCGTAGATGCAAACAAATTGCAAAATTAGCTTTTGTGTATTGTACAAAAAATAAACACTGCGGTGCCAGTATTTTCAATTACTATCTTCTTCTTCTTTGTCTTTCGGCTGTTCCCTTTCAGGGGTCGCCACAGCGAATCATCTGCCTCCATCTAACCC
>JAQMYL010000011.1:21226977-21250994 GCA_030014365.1 Clarias pachynema | reverse complement strand
TTTTTTACATTTTCTTTATTGTTGATGGTCTCTGAGAGCTATCAAACAAATTTCATTGCATCACTGCAATGACAATAGGGTCCCTCTATTTTATCTTTATATATGTGTGTGTATATATATATATATATATATATATATATATATAGATATAGAGAGAGAGAGAGAGAGAGAGAGAGAGAGAGAGAATTATTATTATTTTTAAAAAATTTTTAATTAACCTTGTTCCTTGCATATTGTAGTATAATCTGTGAACTGACTGGGGAATGTTTTAATTCCCCTTTAAGATTAATAAAATTCTCATTCGCTCGTCCATCCATCTAAAAATTGCAAACCTCTGCAGCAACCTCATTTCCCCTCTCGTCTGTTCCAACCACTCTTTTTTTTCGACACTTTTTTTTCTTTTTCTTGAATGATTCATTGGTCACTGTGTGGCTTAACAAACAAACAGAACAAAAAAACCCCTTCCTAGTCAGATTCAGGGATTGGACTGAAAATGAGAGCCAAAACTTGGCAAAAATTAAATCCAAAAACTAAAGTCCTTTAGGAGGCCTGGAGATCTGTTCCTCAAGACTACATTACAAATACAAGAAAGTCTGTCTCTTTGGAAGCAAAATATGAGTAAATGAGGGGTGGCTCAAGACTTTTGCACAGTAATGTAGTGCATTGCATAAGTATTCGCCTCCTGTGTGAACACTTTCACCTTTGGAAGTGTTGCAGCATGACTTTGGGGGATTTTTACTATTTCAGTCACAGAATGTCTAACACTTACAAACCCCACACATGTTTTTAAGGTTTAAAAGCTGACGTTGTTGGTTGCATAAGTATTCACCATTATTATGATATGTAATATGAGTGTTTCTGTGTGTGGGTGTGTTTAGGTTACTGGAGGACTACCTTCAAGCTGTCGATGGAGTTAAGAAGAATCTACTTAAGCAGACAGCCAGTAAGCACACCTTTGTAGGAGAGCTGTCTCACGGACGCCTCAACCCCAAGATGGTGAGAGATTAACGGAAATCTGGCATATCCGGGTTTTTTGTTCGGATAACATCCTGGCGTTGGAGTTAATCTGTAGGCCTGTGGTGTTCAGGGCATCTGTGTGTATTTTAATCCACAGATTTGGATTCTAAATGAGTTCTGTGGAATTGGATTGTTTACGAGGACAAACATTGACATTACAGATGGAGATTGCTGTATGCGTGACCTGCCGGAACCTCCTCTGTTTTTCTTTCCCAGGATCATTTGGTGTGTTTCCTGCCAGGCACTCTGGCCCTGGGAGCACACAACGGCCTGCCAGCTGACCACATGGATCTGGCCGCGCAGCTGATGGAGACGTGCTATGAGATGTACGCGCAGATGGAGACCGGCCTGAGCCCCGAGATCGCCCATTTTAACCTGTACAGCCGCAACGGCCGCGATATAGACGTCAAAGTAAATGCTTGGACTTTTTTTTTTTAAATATAAAGTGAAGTGAAAAACTTTTTTTTTTTTTTAAATACAGTTGAAACCAGATATTTTTGTACCCTGCAGAAAAAAAAACACTTTTTTTTCCTTTACTGTCAAACATTAAATCAAAGTAAACTTTTTTTTCTGTTTTAGATCAATAAATATTAACATATTTTTTTGCATTTGTTAAAAGTCAGAATGGAGGGAAGGAGAATTTTATGGAATTTTTTAAAATCACTTCCTTAGTATTTGGTAGAATTGCCCCGAAACTGTTTCACTTGGGCCAAACATTTCGGGTATCCTTTTACAAGAATATTTTGTTCCGCTCCTCTTGACCAAACTGGTGCAAATGGGTCAAGTTTGTAGGCCTTCTTGCTCGTCCTCGGCTTTTTAGTGCCACCCACAAATTTTCTGTGGGATTAAGATCAGAGCTTTGTGATGGCCGCTCCAATACTTTGTTGTCCTTGAGCCACTTTGTAACTAATTTGGAGGTATGCTTGGGGTCATTATCCATTTTGCACCAAAAAACGTTCCTCTCTGGGACTCCGTCTCTTTCCTGAGCGGTATGATGGTTGTACATTCCCAGGTTTTTTATACTTGCATATTATTGTCTGAATGGATGAACGTGGGACCTTCAGGCATCTGGAAATTACACCTAAGGATGAGCCACACTTGTGGAGGTCCACAATTCTTTTCCTGACATCTTGGTTGATTTCTCTTGATTTTCCCATGATGTCAAAAAAGAGGCTCTGTGTTTGAGGTGTACCATTATATGCATCCACAGGTATGTCACCAATTAACTCAAATGGAATCAATTAACCTATCAGAAGCTTCTTAAGCTCAGAATGGAATCATCTGGAGTTTTCTTTTGGAGTTTAAAGACACAATAAACTTATAATAAAGTGTATCTTCACTTCTGACTTTGATGAAAGTGATTTAAAAAAATACATCAAAATTCTCCCTCGCTCAATTCCGACATTTAACAAATGCAAAAAAATATGTTAGTATTTATTGATTTAAAACAGAAAAAAAAGATTACTCTGATTTAATGATTGACAGCAAAGAAAAAACTTTTTTTGCTTTTTTTTTCTGAAGTGTATGTAAATATCTTGTTTCAACTGTGTATATGATGAGATGCATTTAGTCTCTGTGTATCTCTGAGTAGCCCGCAGATCGACACAACCTGCTGAGACCTGAGACGGTGGAGAGTCTGTTCTACCTATATAGATTGACCCACGACAAGAAGTACAGAGACTGGGGCTGGCAAATTCTAGAGAGCTTCAACAAGTATGCCAGGGTGAGTTTTAAACTCCAAACCTCTGAATCATCAAACCTTGCTGTCATGTCCTTCCTGTTGAAGTAGCGACACTGGTTTCTCAAGAAGTAACTGCTTTAGGGGTTTCTGATAGAGCAGGACACACTTTCCTGACCGAGTTTTTTTCAAACCGCCTGAGTGAATGGAATTAGTCTGAATCCTGTCTGTAATGAAAATCTTGTCTGCCGTTCGTTACATAAGATGCTTGCCAATATTCAGTTGGAGGTTTCATAAGCTTATATTTATCCTGAACTTGACATTTGTCGAACACGTCCGTGTGCACAGAAAATGAAATGAATAAAATCACCAGCATTTCCAGAACAACCAGACTGTTGTGAATTAATTGTGACACTAAATAGATTTAGAAAATATTTAAAGATCTACATAACAGATATTATTTTCTCAACACCCATTTTGGACTACCCTGTGCCTGATCCAATACTCTTAGAGTGTGTTCACACTTGACTTGTTTGGTTTGATTGAAATGAACTCTGGTGTGGCACTTGTGTTAGTGCGGATCACTTAAACAAGTGTGAACACTACCATCCCACCTCTGTGTGCCCCAAACAAGCGAACCAAAAACACTAGAAAAGGTCGATCTTGATCCTCTTTTAGTGTGGTTTAATTGAAATGTGAACGCAGCACGGACCAAAGATATGCAAACGAATTGAGTCTGCTTTGCTAGCATGATCTACCCGAGAGTTTTCACAGGTTGACTCTGTATCTGTGACATTCGATGCACAGCAATAAAGTACCTTTCGAAAGCTGCCAAAATTTTAAAAAGGAAAGAAAAAAGGAAATATCTAACATTAATAAACTTAACGCTGCCAAATGTTAATGTTAAATTTAATGAGCATCCAAGGACATTCACTACAGACAGAACACAAGGGCACAAGAGCATGCGTAACATCACAACATGCGTTCAATACCAAGAGTGTTATGAGAAACATTCACAAATTTCAGACAGCTGAGCTTTTTAATTAAATGTCATATGTTTTTTTTCTTTATGTATTGGACACAGCCCTGCTGTACTGTCACATGTGGTCCTGTGCTCTCATACCAGGCAATCAGAAGCAGGAAAGGATCAAAGGTCGCTGCTTGGCTTATTTATTTATTTAAGTAGATGGTTGTCACTGGCGACTGTCTGGATAAAAGCTAGTCGCAAAATAAAAACATTCGACACATGGGCGTCCGATATATTCGACATCTGGATCCGTACTTGTGGTTTGTGATTTGTACATTATAGAACAATACTGGGTTGAACTGGCTCTCATGAAGACCATCTCAGGAAAGCAAGACCAAAACCTACCTCTGCTGCCAAGGAGAAGTTCATTTCGAGTTACCAATTAACAGCATCCCAATGCTTTACAGAGCTCAAGCAGCAGAAATCTTAATTCTTATGCTTTGGTCTGAACCAAGAGAACTGGTTTTCCCTCCTACAGAGTGTGAACACAACCTTATACAAAATAGACTCATAAGGAACATCCTTCCACTACTCCTAGTTCTGTTTACCTTAACTCTTCTACACCTAGACGTGTAATGTTTAAATTTTTTCATCGGAGGGAATTTTTCTTTGCCACAGTCATATCTAACTTCTGTAAAGCTGCTTTTTGACAATCTATTGCTAAAGAAGTATAGAAATTAAATTGGATTCAATGCATAGCTGTTTTGTAATTATTGCTATTGTTATGATTATCAATGGACATCATGTTTTCCTGTTTACATTGCTGGAGATGTTGACTGGGTAATAATAGGTTCCAAATCCGATATTTATTTACTGTATTGATTCATATTTGTGTCTTGCATGCCAAGTTGTTTCCCCACACTCATCTTGACTACTTAAGCGGCCTTCAAACTTTGTACCGTTTTTGCAAAATGGATCCATTACTGCAGACGGATAAGAAGTAAAGGAGCGTTGAAAATACATCTATCCCTTAGATACACTGGTACTGATAGACAGGCTGGGATGATTTACTCTGAAGGGGTAGTGAATGTGAAATGGAATTCTACTTAATATATATAAAGGCAAGACAGAGGACCATGCACTTTTCTGATTCTCTGTAACTTGACTGTTTAACTGCTTCATTGTTCAAGAAAAAGAGGCTGGTGTTTGGAATGACGTGCTTGGTAATGATTAATGATAGAAATCTATCCATCTGTGGTCTATACCGCTTATCCTGTGTAGGGTCACATGGTGCCTGGAGTCTGAGGACACATGGCGGGGTACACCAAACCTATTGCAGGGCACACACATCCACACCCAAGCAATACAGGCAATTTGGAAACTCCAATTCTCTTTGGACTCTAGGAGGAAACCAGAGTACCTAAAGGAAACCCACAAAGCGTATGAAGAACATACAAACTTCACACAGATTGGAGGATTGATCCGAACCCCAGCCCTAAAGATACGAGACGACAGTACTAACCACTAACCTAACCTTTTTTTTACCATTGCGACCTAATGGTAAAAAAAAAAGAAAAAAAAGAAGAAGAGCAAAATATCTTCATTCTAAAGTTTGTGCAATTCTGTGTAAACATTTTATTAATGTCACAAAGTTGTAATAATGTGCTGTAATATATTGAATGACGATCATAGTGTAACAGTAGTATACTGATACATTATAATGTTATGTGAATGCCACGTAAATGTTTATAATGTATTATTTGTAGGTCAGTATTAGTAGTAAAAGTTGTTCAGAACTGTACACAGTATTATAATGGAGAGTGAAACATGATTATAATGTACAGGTAGTCCCCAACTTACGAACATTCGAATTACGAATTCCCACAAGATACAAACAGACCGTTGTTTTACGAATATTTGTAGATGCGAACAAATTGTGGAAGTAGCTCATGTGTATTGTACAAAAAATAGACACTGCAGTGCACCAGATACCAATATTTGCGATTATATACAATATTTTCAGTGTGTAATGAATGTTTCAAATGTCCAAAATCTGATATATTGTATATATATATATATATATGTGTGTGTGCGTGTGCGCATGTGGGGTGCGAGAGAAATGAGTCTCGCCGCTTTTAATGAATCAGTCCGTAAACGCGGTGTTCACAGTCCAATACAGTGGAAAACAGCTCTGAGACCAAATGGAGCCATAAAGGCAACACTATTACATTTGACGTGTGAGATTAAGTATTCCATATGCCTGGTTACATTTTATTTGGCAGTGTAGTCAAGTGGATTGGTATGCTCTACATTGTATATTTGCATATAAGACTTACTTTGTCAGACCTAAGAACAAATCTGACTTACGAATGTGCTCCTGAAACGGATTTAATATCCGTTCTGCTTGTGAATTCTGCTTTAAATCCGAAATGGATTTAATAGCAGTTCTGCTTGTGTCCCCAGGTCCCCAGCGGAGGCTACACGTCCATAGGGAACGTACGCGACGCGTATAATCCTGCCCCCAAGGACAAGATGGAAAGCTTTTTCCTCGGAGAGACTCTGAAGTACCTCTTCCTGCTGTTCTCCGACGATCCAGAGTTAATCAGTTTGGATAAGTACGTTTTCAACACCGAGGCTCATCCTCTCCCTATCTGGACTTCTGCATCATGACCTGTGCCGGAGCTGTAGAGGCGGAAGCTTTCATTACGCTCGAGAATCCTCCAGAAGCTCTGCATTTGGATCAGAAAGCAAATGGAGCTTCAGAGCAGAACTAATCATCATCTGTGTCGGTTAACAGTCTCGTGTTGCCCTTTCGGTGTACATACACTAACAAGCATTTTTAACGGTGGTGAGTAGCCCGATCCGCGGTGGTGAAGGGACGAAATGGTTAATCACGTTAGATATAAAGGTTGTTCAATAATTTATCTCCATCCACAAACTCACTATTAGAGATGAAACTCTAGTATGAGTAGGTTATTCGTCCACATATTGGAGTTTACCGCACTTTCATTAGACAGCTCAGATTACATGCTGTGAAAACGGATGCGGAATGAAGTATTACTTTGCCGTTTTCGTATCTTCTTGTATACTGACGCACGTGAGGTTTTGCATTTCGTCTCGTTACCGTGACAAGCGCTTACACAGGGGACCTACGAAGGCATTTCTGAGTTTTACGTTTATGAGCTACAGGATGCATTTAGAAAAAAAAAAAAAGCATTGAATTGTGAGCCGTTTGTTTTGAAGAGTTATATTTTATTTGATGGCTCTAAAGCCCAGGAGATTTTATTTGTTTCTGTTCACTCCGTCTGACAGCTTTAGCACTTTAGTACAAGCCCGCGACTTGATTGAGTAGCATTCCCTTCAGAGCCGATCGAGCCGCGGCTCTGTTCTGTGTTGTGATCCACAACTTCGCCAGCTGTGAGACTAAACTCGAGCTAGAGTTTCGAGTCGGGGCAAAAAGGCGAATGATTTAAAAGAGCCGTGTGTAATTCTGGATGCTTCTGCTGCCGCCTGTGCAGTGAATTTCAATGAAAACACTGACAAGGCTTAATAAGACTTGACTTATGTTTCTGTGTTTTTGTATCTCGACGCATCGCGCACAGGTGTCTCGAAGTCAAAGGAAAACTCTACCCTGAAGCACATCGCATATGTTTATATGAAAAGATTTCCGTGATGCATTTCGTGATTTGCTTCTCTGTGTTGTATTTGCATTAATCCTGTGAGACGTTAGCTACAATATGGTGTTCCATGCAGGCGTCACAGGTAGGCGTTGCTAGCACAGTTACGATGGAGCTTAAATGGAGAAATATTTAAAGCAATCTCAAACATTTGGGATAACAGTCAGGTTTTGTTGTTGGCTCCTAAAAAAAAACAAGAAAAGTAGAAAAGCTTCTTCACCATTTCCCACTGGTGTGGGAAATGGTGGTCTCGAGAAGGCTCAGAATTCAATGATGTTATATGAAGCGTAACGGTTCAACTAGTCAGTAGTTATGTGACAAAAGCAGTGCTTTAAGATCGCATGTTAATTATAAAGATTAATATGCAAGTTGTTCAGAGTGGATCGTATTTTTTTTTTTTTGTTGTTGTAAAAAAAAAGGGAACTAAATTAAAGCTGATAGTCGTAAACACTGTACCTAAGAACTATTTATGGCAACGACAATATCTACCCGGAAACACTGTACGTGTCTGCCTTATGTTCCTAATAAAAACTTGTACATGCTGCAAGCTTTATTTATTAAAATCTACAGTAAGAAATAATATATAAAAAAAATAGGTAGCACTACGCAGTTTAATTTAAGCAGCATGGATAGCTCGACAGTTGTTTATAAGCTTGTGAATGTGTTTTAATGTTCACCTTGATGACCTCGACATTAAGAAAAGTGCATCACTGCCAGGAGTGAGTCCACACTTTGCAACAGCAGATGCTTGCTAATTCAAGTTATAACACTGAAGACAACAAAGCCTCCAGAGGCTTGTACAGTGAACACAATGCATGATGGGTGCATCGCGTCATGTCCTTTCCTTCTTACCCTTGTGCACCCATCGCCCTGGAATAAGCTCAATCTGGACTCATCAGACTCCATGACTCTTTTCCATCGCTCTAAAGTCCAATCTTGTCTTCCCTAGCCAATGTAGGTGTGTTTTTTCCTGATTAGTTTCACTAACAAGTGTTTTTATGGCCACACTGCTGAGCTGTTTAGAGAGTCCACTGTGAGTTCTCATCAAATTGTGCATGTGGAAATGCTCTTACTTTTACTATTAAACATAGCTCTGATTTCTACTGTCGGTTTTTTCACATGCATCTTACCTAAGCGTTTAAGTTATCTCCATTCATGTTTTTTTTTTTTTTTTAATGATCACATTTCTTCCCTAAAGTTGAAGGTTCAGCACTGTCCTTCCAGGTTTTGATAATGTGTCAGACAATTCGTAACCCAATTCCAGTAACTTAAAATCTCCTTAATTATTTTCGTTACTCGATGTAGGCTAGTAGGCTTGATGTAGGTTTTTCAACTTTATCAATTGTCGATTATGATATTTTTATTTTCTTATATGATGAAATAGTAAAATATATTTTTTTTGTTTTGTTTTGAATGGACTTGGAATGGAAAAAATATTAATATCTACCATCTACTGTATTTATTTAACCATTTAATGTAATCTGTTTAAAAATATTTTTAAAACACTCTTTCCATTGTTTACAACTGGTGAGTCACGGCACTGCGACTATTTTTGCATGATAAAGTGAACCCTTCTTCCTTAAGATAGTAAATGGGCACCGCGTATTTTGTGACATAACAAAATACTAAACGCACCTGATAAACGAACTTGTGCTATTCTTAGTGTTCTTAGTGTTGAATGCGTGGTCAAAAATGACTTAATTCTGACTGGCGAGTTATGACTTAGGAGATCCTGCAACATTATATTTTACCTAACCCTGCTCATCTGCCTTTTCAAACCTTTATAAAATCTCTTCAGTGAATTTTCAATCTAAAGTGAAGCAATCTTTGGCAGGAGCTCGGAGCTTTCCATTGTATTTTATTTGCTTTTCATTGTGTATGGCACACATTCATGATGGTTTTGATAAACTTTTGCAATGTCACAGCGTTTATTTCCGTACACGATCTCTCAAAGATCTTGTATTGATGATGGAAAAGTCTGACCATTGCGTGAAGTCTTCTTCTGCACATTCCAAATATTCTCGAAGGGGGTTAAGGTCTGGACTCTCGAGGCCAGTCCAAGTGTGAAAATTATATTCCATGCGCCCTGAGCCACTTTTTCACTATTTGAGCCATCTTGGAATATGCGCGTGCCATCAGGGAAGAAAGAAAAAATCAATTGATGAAAAAAACCTGGTTGTTCAATATATTCAGGTCGTCAGCTGACCTCATTTTTTGGCCACATAATGTTGCTGAACCTAGACCTGACCAAAAGATCATAACACTGCCCTCACAGGCTTGTACGGTAGACACTCGGCATGATGGAACAGGCTAAATCTCGACTCATCAGACAACATGACCTTTTCCAATTCCCCACAGTCCATTTTTTAGGCTACCTAGAAAACTGAAGCCTTTTTTTTCCGATTAGCATCACTGATAAGCTGATAGCATCACTGATACATCTGTTTTTTGGTTTCTGTTTGCATTGTGTGTGTGGAAATGCTCTTACTTTCACTATTAAACATAACTGTGAGTTCTACTGTTATTGATGTTTTTTTATTTTTTTTATTTTAATGATTTCACCAAACATTTAAGTGATCTCCGATCATGATCATTAACATTTTTCCCGACTGCATTTCTTCCTCAAACATTATGGTGAAGCACTCTTCTTCCAGGTTTAATAATGTATTTTACAGTTCTTAACCCAATTTTAGTAGTTGATGAAGAGCAATAATTTGACCCTATTGAAACAGAATAAGATCTTTGCTATGACCACAGGATATTTAAGAGTTGTTTAATAAATGAGAAGCTACTCACTGCATCAGTTAGGATTAAATAACTTGATGCCAGCTGAGCTATTTTAATCAGTGATGTAATTATCCAGTGTAAGGCTCTTAGTTATTTGCTTAATTATGCCTTTTTTAGTTTGCTTATTGGTGACTTTCAAATTAGGTAGCACAAGAGACCCTACATAGTCAGTCCAGTCAGCATTTGCCTGAGGCACAGCAACACACATTTGCACATCATGTTGTCGGGGTGTCCACCTCGCTGCCTGCGGTCAGCTGCGTTTACCCATAATCCCTTTCTGTATGCTGTGGTGCAACAATGCAGAAGTATAAATTGAACATATGTGGTTGAGCTAAGCAGCTTTGTTGCCCCCCCCCCCTCAAAATTTATTTGATTTGGACTTAAACATTCAAATATGCTTCTTATTAATTAGCTGGTAGTAAGTAATTAGTCATCTGATAATTACTAATTATTTAAATGTGTATAATAATGTTAATCTATACATATAATAAAACTGTAAAGTTAGCATGTCTTTACATAAATTTCGAAGATATTCGCGAAGAAATAATTTTGGGGGACGTAAGATGAGTAATGGAATGTTTATTTGTCTGTTTGTTTGTGCACGCATCATGTAAAAACTACTGAACAAATTTTACTGCCGTTTTCACAGGAGTATTTGGTCAAGCTTAAAGTAAAATATAGGCTTCGATCCTTTATAATCGGCCAACAGGAAGAGAAGATATGCCACTTTGAAATTTCAATGGAAAGCGCCCTTATATCATGAATAAATCAACCTTGAAAAATCATTAGTTCATCTCAAAATTCAACAGGTGGCGCTGTACATCTTTTAATACTTGCTTATGAGTGTGTAATCGAAATCTACCTAATAAACGCGATCTCACACCTTGATTCCAAGCACTTCTCAGTAACACGTAAAAATTTACTTTATGGCGCTGTACATTTTTAAATGAAATATGTGCTTATGAGGGTGCAATTAAATTCCACACGCACATCTAGTACTATAATATATTGTTAGTGTATTAGAGCCATAGAGTTTTTTAATTCCAGATCTTTCCACTTTCAGAGCACATACAGTATTTGATAAATGTGTTGTTACCATGTCAAATCCTCATTATTGAGGAATTGAGTCTTGGATTAAATCCATTCTAGTGACCAGGCTAATAACTTAAAAGATAAAAATACCCTTTGTGAACTTTGATCTCAAACCACTCAACTGATGAGTTCTCTTTACTCAGCAGTAACTCACATTGTTTTACAGTAAATCGGAGCCGGATTTCACTATTTAACAACTTGGCAACTGTTTACAGTATATTAAGTGTTTATTTATTTATTTATTTATGAATTTATTATTGTTTCATGCTGTAGTATTTGCATACGCAGCAGTGTTTAAAAAAAAAAAAAAAAAAATTATGCCATGTGGGGAAGACAGAAGATTACAGATAGAGCCGTTTATCGTGCAAGTCATTTTCGTTTCAGTGTTCATCTCATCCCCATTCCGGCTCGTGTCATGCTTTATTTTTTATACCCTGTCATCCTGGAGGCTTATCTGTGATAGGTTACCATGTGCTCTGAGCCTCCTGGAGCTCTCAGCTAATACCCAGATAAGCCTTTATCAAAATGCCGAATTTCCTTGCATTGTAATTTATTGCAGGGATGATCGACAGCTCCATCCTGCCTGCTTACTCACAACCTGGAGGAAATCTGACATTTGTTTTCATTGCTTTCAAACCTTAAAATGAGTTTGATAAAGAATGTAGAATCTGTGCGAATCTTTGACCTCAAGAGCAGACAGGGTTGTCCGGGTTGCTGTTTGTGTTTTCCTAGCATGTGCCCTCAATATACTGTAGGAGGAGATGTGTCTCAGGGCCGGGGTGCTTTTAGTGATGATATGTGTACTCTTGCGTGTTTGTGTGTGTGTAATGGGTTGATGAGGTTCTGGATTGTTATTTATTATATGTTATAATTGAAATAATTGAATTGCATTTTTGATCATATACACGATCACATGCCTGCTTGTTTCTGTAATTATTTATTATCACCTAATTGCCATGTATTGTGTGTTCTGACATGCTTTTCTGCTCACCATGGTTAAAAAAAGTGGTTATCTGAGCTACTGTAAAGCTCTCTAACGTTTTCATCTTTCTTCCCTCATCAGCAAGTCTTTTCCGTCCACTACAACTGTGACTCAAATTTGGACTATTCGGTCATTGAGTGATTTTAGCTATGATTCAATTGTTTATGCTATAATTCTTACAGGTTTTGAAGCCTTAAAGACTACTTTAAAGTATTTAATTAAACAATAAAATGCTGTCTATCTTGTGTTGGTAATTGTTTATACGATATCATGTCTCATATAAAGTGCTAATCTTTTTTAAATTCTGCTCCATGCTCCAGTCCAGCAGGTGGCGGTAAAGTAAAAAAAAAAAAAAAAGTAGGAGTGGCCATACTCTCACAAAACGAGAGTGCAAGTAATTTGCAGAAGAAGTAAAGGCTCAGTATATTTCTTATATATTATTTCTTGTCAATTTTAATCATGTTTGTAACTTTTTTTTTTAATATATAATTTTAAAGTGTGAATCGTTCCAGAATCTGAAACAAATTGACCGACAAAAGATTGATTAAACTGCATATTCGATTTGACCGTACAGCTTCCAGTACACAGTGCTGCCACACACTGGATGTTTTTTGTTTTGTGCACCAACCATTCCATGTAAATTCCAGAAGATCAGCAGCCACGTGATTGGCCAATTGGATAACTGCATAAACGAATAGGAGTACTGTATAGGTGTTTTTTTTAAGTGTCAGATGAGTGTATTTTGAAGACCATTTTTAACTAATGCGTAATATAGTATAGCAGCAGAAGCTCTCGTTTGAATCCAGCAGTTGCATAATAAACCACATGACTCCCTCACGCTTCTTTTGGCTGCTTCCTGTGTTTATCAGACATGTTTTTAAGACGATTAACAGAACCTCTGCACCATGTCCTGTAAAGAAAAAAAAAGATTTTCCCAAGATTGTACGACTTTGCAAAATAAACAAGTTTGACTTGATTGCACGTGTCGTGTTTGAGTAATTGCCTCTTCTTTGTAAGAATGACCATTCTCATTATGCTGTTTGATTACACCATAGATGTATAATTGACTCAAATCTGAGTTCATATTAAAAGGTTATGCATAAACTTTAATCTTTTTATAGGTCTCTTGTGCAACAGCCACACAGCGGTTTACACCGATCAGCGGTAACATTATGACCACTGACAAGTGAAGTGAATAACATTCATCATCTCATTACAATGGCAGCTGGAAGCGGGATGTATAGTATTAGCAGCAAGTCAACATTTTGTCCCTGAAAATGATGTGTTAGAAACAGTAAAAAGGCTTATTGATGCAAGTGTGGAGTAAAGGCTGGCCTGTGTAGGCTGATCCAACAGAAGAGCTACTGTAGCTCAAATTGCTGAAACTGTTAATGCTGGCTATAATAGAAAGAACACACACTGCAGTTTGTTGCCTGTGGGGCTGTGAAGCTGCAGACTGGTAAGGGTGCCCATGCTGGCCTTTTCTCCACTGGCAAAAGTGCTTATAACTGAACCATGAAGCCATGGAAGAAGGTGGCCTGGTCTGATGAATCGTGCATCATGTATGAAGAGATGGCACCAGGATGCGCTTTTGGAAGAAACCAAGCTGATGGAGGCTTTGTGATGCATTGGGCAGTGTTTTCCTGGGAATCCTCGGGAATGCTGCGGATCATCATGTCGACGGTACTTTGGTGGCAAATCTTGTGGATGTTACTTTGACATGTGCAATATAGAAATGATGACCCCTGATGGTAATGGCCTCTTTCATCAGAATAATGCCCCGTGCCACACTTAGAAATTGGTTCAAGAATGGGTTGAGGAACACAACAAGAAGAAGAAGTTTGTGATGTTGACTTTGTGGCATTTGTGGGATTTGCTGGAAAAACAAAACTGATCCACTGACCAACCCCCCCCCCCAAACCCCGCCGCCCCCCTCAGCTCATAACTTGAGGATAAAAAGATTTAGTAATGACAGCTTGGTACCAGATACCAAAAGGAGGATGAGGCAGGTAGTCATAATGTTATGGTTGATCGATGTAATGTCCTGCCGACATTTCCATATTTGAAAACATTAAGTTACAGATTTTCATGTAAATGCATTCTGGTGGTTTATTTATTTATTTATTTATTACATACCAGTTTGTGTCATACAAAACCCTGTTTCAGCTGTTACTATAGAAACAGTAATGTATTTGAACAAGCACTTGAATATAAGTTTTGATTTGCCTTGCAGCACACACATTTCGGTGTAACTAATGGAACAAAGTGCTTAATATCTCCCTGTGTTAGTTGTTAGAGATGGTTTTCACATGCGTAATACAGTAGCTACAGCTGCCATGTTGAGCGTCAAACACCAGCTTATACTGTACATATTTTAAGAAACAGTCCGTTTCTGCTCATAAACATCTACTGCTCATAATCTTTCCCATAACACATACCTGTACAGCATATTAGCCATATCATCACAGATGAAGAGCTACCTGTATCATGACAAGTGCATGTCATGGCGTGTTCAACCGTGGGACAGAATATTGGTTTAAAGCACTACCTTCATCATGGACATGAACATCGAATTGGGACAGTTTGCTGAACAGAATTGGGTCTTGGAGCACTTACAGAGCCTCAGCTCAGGCAATTTCCTGCTTGGCTAGAAGCTGAGACGAGCGCAGACCTTGCTGACCCTGCTGCTTCTTCAGAGCCGAAAGTGTACATAATTACCTGTCTTTTATCATGCCTGTTTACAGCCCGGTGTCGCAGACGTTAAAACCAGCAGATTAACAGAATTGTTTGAGTTTTTTTGGCCGATGTGACCTGGAGAGTTGATGTGCCACCGATGCCACCTTAATTTAATTCAGACTAAAGATCTTGATTTGTACAGTATGATGGTTTAATGCCTCCAGTATTAAGACTCCATTATTATAAACGTGCGCCTTTGCCATGATTGTATAGTTTACAAAGTAATCCAATGCCATCATTCGGGACACACGAATGTGGATGGGTGTAAAGCTTCTACGAGATCCTACTTGTGCTTGGAGCCAAGTAGAGCCGTCATTACAACATACCCTTAGGCTGCTGAACCTGAGCTCACGGCAAAGGATTTGAATGTCTGAAATGCCAGTGGGGAGAAAAGTAAATCTGTGCAATGTAAGTGTAAGGTAGGAGCGTAATGTAGGGATGTATTTCTGTATCTGTTTAGTGCACTAAATATCTATAGCTAGTTATAACAGAAGAAAAACAACTAAACAAATCTATCTAGAACGGAAGTGTGTTTTGGTCTAACTTTCCTACATTGTTCTTGTTTTTACCCCCAGAAAGCAGAAATAATCCCATAACTGTCAGCATGATGTAAGAATCCAGACTAACTGGCACTAACTCTTCCTCAACCTCAGCTACATCACTGGAGTTTGTAAGTCTTCTCAGTTAGAGTGTGGAGAGCTAATCTTTGTTGCACCCTGCAGCATTCCAGTAACGATCCACACCGTATTTCGCAACCACCTCCCCCTTGCCAAGAAAAAAAAAAGTGCCACCCCCAATTTACAGCATTGTATATCTGTTCTTGTATATGTTTAGAACAATATCTGTTTTTTTCCGTTCATTTGAAATAACGCATTCATATTCTCTTGTATTAATTAAGTCAAGAGATTAGTAGTGCTCTGAGTCAGGGAGAACGTGAAAAGGTTTCGGAATAATTACGAACAAGGCGAACTGTTTTTAGGAGCTTTTAGATATAATTTGGAATTAATGCCTCTAATTGCTGCACTTCACAGTCTGTCAAAAGCAGATGAAAGAAGAGGATGGATGGCAGCTGCTTCCAGCAGGATGACTCATGATTAGGGGGACAATGGGCATGAAAGAGTCAGCCATCTTGCACCGTTTATTCAGACAGAGAGACTCAGGGGTAATGTAAAGACCTTGTATATTTAATATATTGAAAATGAAAGAGTATATCAGTGGGTACATGTTAGGAAGGCTGTATCGCAAGACTTGAATATGTCATAAACATGTCTTTTTGACAGGACAGATTATGGGCAGTTTTATTACAGTATCATGTTACACTGAATTACCAATAAATCATGATAAAGTGCAATAATACTTGACGATTGACAATTAACTGTAGATTCCGGAATGCTATCGGCCAAAACATGGTATCGGTGCTAAAAAGTGTCTCATCTAGGTGAAAGGGTACATTTTATATGATGGGATCATATAACACTATTTTTCAATATACAGTACTTAATGCCTTTTATCTCCTGATCCATGCAAATATGCATACACATTTATTTGTTTATCACATAATAAGAAACACATGGCGGCACGGTGGCTTAGTGGTTAGCACACATTTATGTGTCCCGAATGATGGCATTGTATTACTATGTAAATGATACAATCATGGCAAACTTATACTAATGGAGCCTTAATACTGGGGGCATTAAACCATCATATAAATCAAGATATTTAGCCCGAGTTAAATTAAGCCCTAAATGCAATAAAAACAGCATCAGTGGCACATCAACTCTCCAGGTCTCATCGGCCAAAAAACTCACCAGGTCCAAACAATTCAGTTGATCTGCCTCACTCCTCCAGGTCCAGGGGTCGTTTCCCGCGTTGGGTCTGTGTGCATGAAGTTTGCATGCTCTACCAGTGCTTGGTGGGTTTTCTCTGGGTTCTCCGGTTTCCTCCCAAAGTCCAAAGCAACATTAGGCTAATTGAGGTCCCAAATTGCCCGTACTATGTGAATGCATGTGAGTGTTGACTGGAGGTCCACCCATGGTCTTACAAATGGGAATAAATACAATGGTCACCATTGGCCTCCATGGTGCCTAGTTAGACTACAGAGGTTCATGGATGGATGGATGGATGGATGGTTGGATGGATGGATGGATGGATTCACATCAAAAGACATAAACCTGAAAAAGTGTGTTATTCTAAAATGCAAAATTGTTTAGATATTGCAACATAAATTTGACATGGTCTTTTCAAGATTTTACAAAAAAAAAACAATTTAAGCCACTATTTTTAAAGGTCATATGCTTCTAGAAGCTTACACCAATTTTAGTATCAATACTCATAAAGAAATATAAATAATTAGCATTTTAAATGATTATCGTTTGAGGTGAGACAGTATAACGGTGAAAAATGGCCATTTTTAAGGCAAAGCAATTTTTAAGGAAGCAAGACTGGTTACTTCCATGATGCATAAACTTCAGACGTAGCTTCTTTGGCACACACATTTCCTGTATTATATGTATAACATAGAAAAAAAAAAATCAGCCAACCAACACTGTTTTGGCCATATGGAAATAAAAACCACACTTAACAAGAGTTAGTTGTTGAGATTTGATCTTATCAGAACTACTTTATTATCAACTCCTACTACCACCATGTACCAACAGGTCTTCCATGATATGTTAATATACAGTACAGAGTGATAAGGTTAGTCTCATGCTGCCAGCTTTAATCGAACCTTTATCTGAGGAAGATAAACAGGCAATGATTCATGGAACAAATACTAAAAATATAATCCGAGCAGGCCGGAGCAGTGTCCTCGGTGCAGGTAGATGGGGATTAGCTGTGCCGGATGTCTAGAGAGCGGCTCAGCTGCGTGGGCAGCGTGCTCCGCTCTCATCTCCGCCGGTCTGACAGCCTCTCCACAGGGACCACCTGTCTGTGTGACTATTCAGAGCTAATGGTAAACACTACAGCTCTCCATATAGCTCCTGAACGCTCTCCTATGGACCGAAAGGGGCGGCGTACGCCCACGTGGTATTCATGCCTTTAACTTGAACAAACACAAACTGTATGAACTGTCACTCAGAAACCGGCATTGCCACACAGCACCTCTGGATCTCGCTGGTGCATTAAAAAAAAAAAAGAATGCTTTGCATTATTCATGACTTATGCCAAGAGTCTATAACGTTCAGGATGTCTTATCAAACCTCAGCAGTTGCAATTCGACATGTTTTGGAATTCATAAACTAACAGTAATATGAGGATGTCAGGGCTAAGTGTGTTAGTCTACCAGCATGAACAGGAGCATACTGTATTTGCTGCCTCATGTGTATAATTAAACTTCATATATAACCCCCCCCCATGGGCTGAGCTATCCTGATATGCTGGTTCTTGACCCAACTAATTTCATGCCACCAGGCAAATTGCAAATTAAGCATCACTGATATTTGCACTTTTAATGGGCCTTTTTTTTTTTTTTTTTTTTTTAAATAAGAGAAGGTCAAGACAATGCAAGTGGGAGAAGATGAGTTCAGCTGAGAGCTATTTTTCAAATTACTCTCAAAAGGTTGGACAGAGGAGGGTTAAAATGGGCAGCCTGAGTTTTGTAAATACCGTAGGAAAGGCAAGCTACAGTATGTACAGTATTTAAATCATTAACCACCTTAAAGCCATTTATACTGTATCATGAATATACAATAATTCTTAATTTTGAATAGTGTAAAGTTCTTTTTATTACCTATCAATATTAATCAATTATTAAGTCAGTACAAAAAAAAAAAACTTTTCTGCTTTCCAGTCAAAAAATTAATCTTACAATAAAAAACAAAAAAAAGGCCAGAAAGAAAGAACGAAAGAAAGTTTCTGGCTTTGCATTCATGAAAAAAGAAGCTGGTACGACAAATTCCTCAGAAGGACTGTATCTGGTTCTGCAGGATCTTCAGTAAAACCAATCAGCTAATTTCCTTAAAAAACTACACAAATTGTACTTGAGATTATATTTTAAGCAATGGTTTTAACTCCAGGCGCCACGGTGGGTTAGTGGTTAGCATTGTCGCCTTGCACCTCTAGGGTCTGGGTTTGGTTCTCGTCGCGCAGGGTGCAGGGTGTTTGCATGTTCTCCTTGTGCTTGGTGGGTTTCCTCTGGGTACTCCGGTTTCATCCCAAATACATGCAGATTAGGCCGATTGGTGTTCGCAAATTGCCTGTAGTGTGTGAATAAGTACAGTATGTGTGTTTGCTCTGCGATGGATTAGAACCCTGTCTAGGGTGTACCCCCCACAACCCTGTATACAGGATTAAGCGGTATAGACGATGCATGAGTGAGTAGGCATGTCACTCCAATTATTGACTTTGTTTTTATTAATTACTATTTCCTGCTTTTTATAGTATAATTTCTTGCAATGTGGAAACATTTGTTTAAGCCGTCCTTGCTCTACAGCAATTAGCTCAGTGGTTAAGGTATTTGAGTGAGCAAGGCCTTTAACCCACAACTGCTCAGATGTACTGTATAATGCAATAAAAATCCAAGTCCCTCTGGATAAGGATTTCTGAGTCCTTAAAAAAATGTCCTTACTGAATGTTCGCGTAAGACTTTTTTTTTGCACAGTAGTGTGTGTACTGTATGTTTTACGATGTCTTCTCAATAGTATCATACATTTCCTAGCCTTGTTTTCTGGGTCCTCTCATTTAAACCCTGACCTGTCTCGGTCATATTTTGCATATGCCTATGGGGTTAGTGTTCTGACCCCTGCCTGGACCTCTGGCTACGCTGACTGCAGGCTCCCTGTTTGCACCTGAATAATGTTCACCCACATTCTGTAGGCTCGCATCTTGCCTCAATCATATCACATATTAAAGAGATGTAAGCTTCACATTTTAGAAGGAGTCTCCCCTGCAGCGGTAGATAAAAATACCACTAATAAACGTGGAGACACCCAGCTGTGAACACAGACACTTTCGTCGGTCTGCAACCAGCTCAGCTTCTCATTTCAAACCCCTGTAATGTTATTAAGGCATGTTACACATGATTGTCAGCAGGTGGCAAAATTCCCGCTTCAAATACTACACACCACTGTGTATCACAATGTAATGCAATGCTATGCAGAAAGTAAAAGTGAAGTAAAAGTATAGATATTTGCTTTAGGATGTAGTGGAGTTAAAGTATAAAGTGTTTTCTAATAAAACTAATCAAGTGAAGTACAGATACATGGAATACATACTTAACTACAGTAAAGATATGAGGAATAAAACATTTGGTGGCATCCTGCTTTTGGAGACATATGCATGTCTATGGAAAGGTGCATCGATAATACCAACTAAACCAATGCTCCCACTCTGGTTCCTTCCTGTCATTTATTTTTCGAGAACCAAATGAAAAACAGCCTGCGGAGAAACTCAAGGCAGACCTGAAAGAAGCAAGTTAAGGCAAGGCTTCCTAGCAGTAAGCCTATAATTTTATGTAATATGTCTATCAAACCTCCCGCAAATAGCTAACCATTTGGTTTGGTATTAAAGAGTCTTTATTCTCACACGTTATTCACATGTAGTGATCTGAGGTGGTTGGGGGGGAGGGGGGGGGTGTGTGTGTGATGAAGAACGAAAGAGCATTTCTGTTTCCTTACTTAGTGGGTGGATTTGCAATGCATAAAGACAGTCTGGATATTGAGCCTAATGAGAAGAGACACCATATAGATGGGCAAAATGAATCAATAGAGAGAAGCTAGAAAAGGTCAAGGGTATGCAGGAATGAATGGAGGAGAGGAACAAGCAGCCACGTTCTTAAAAAGAAAAAAAGAAAAAAAAAAAAACCTTAAAATGTCATCCTTGCTCCCTGTTCCAATTTGCAGTGAATTAATTACATTGATAATTAAAGAAATAGGGGTCTTAAATATCCTTATTGAACATGAGCTACCCATTTTAAGCATCCTTGGCGGATCGAAATTAGCATTAAGGCCAAAAATGAAATGTAAAGAGCTCAACCCGAACTGGTTTCTGATTATTTATTTAGTAGAAGGTCAGTAAATATTTCAGAGTACTGTTTATGCACCATCTGGTGGTCATTAAAAAAGTTCTTAGCCGATATAACAACTGCACAAGCAGTCAGGTTGTGAAACCTACATGTTTCTGCAAACTGTATCTTTTTTCCCATTGACTACAGGACTAAGTTCACTCGCCTTTATTCGTCACATATAATATAAATTACTGCACAGTGAAATACTTTATTCTTCACATATCCCAGCATTTTTTGTAGGCTGGGGTCAGAGCGCAGGGTCAGCCATTTATATGTCACAGGGTTAAGGGCCTTACTCAAGGGCCCATCAGCGGCAACGTAGTGGAACGGGGCCACGAACTGCCGACCTTCCGATCAGTAACTCAGTAACCCTAACACTCTGAGCCACCAATGTTCTCCTCTTAACTAAAGCTATAACAGAGTGTTTTAATTTGTTCTTCATTTCTCATTTCTAGCTGAAGAGAGGTGAAGCAGTGCTTTAGTGTTGTACTGTATACTGTCATGCTTTCTCTCCTTATCTGTTCAAATTTAAAACTTTCACCATCATTATACTGTACATTGGACTTAATCATGATGTGGATCATTTTTTTCCAATTTCGCTTGAACGTTGAACTCTACTGCTTTTTAAGTTTTTCCTCTGATTGGCTGGTGTTGTTCCTCCTCCAGTCTCTGATTGGATGGAATTGTGCCACAATTATAACAGTGCAGCGTCGAGATACAGCATTGAGAGCATATGTGAGAGAGTTTTTTAAATGTATTTTTTTAAGATTAGACACAAGAATAACACTATACATCTAAATAAGATACAGCTACTACTGTAGCTTCTCATGAGAATACCAAAAATACTATGCGAAATCCATAATATGCAATAATTAATTTATAATATGCTGTTAATTTTCCAGCTAAAATATAACCTGGGTCATGCATTCTGACATTTAGTGTCTGTAGCTTTAAATAAACTGCTCATAAACCCCCTTTTTCGGAAGTGCATTTTCCTAGCAAATCAGGTTACAGAGACTGGAAACACTTAAGTTTAGGACATGATAAGGCATTTCTCACCCATTTCATATCTTTTCCAACCTGCATTTAAAACAAAAGAGCAAAACATTTTTTTTTTGCAGAGGCAACTCATTTATTGTGTGTACTGTCACCTTGCACCTCCATGGTCTGGGTTCGGTTCCCGAATAGGTTAGAATTGAGGATATCATTATGAGACAATGCTCGTACCCACACACAGTGGATCTATTGCTACTAATAGCCCATGAAAACGGCTTAAAAAGTTTCACACACATTCTCTGGTACACATCGCTGTTCCTCGAAATTACTATGCCGAAGTTTGATAATAACTTGAAAATAGGAACACTTACAGCTTCAAAATCTGAAATGGAGTCACACACACACACACACTGAGTAAAAACAGATTCCCACTTGAGCTTTAGTACTTTTGCAAAACCAGCTCAAATATGTCCCTTGTTGAAAAAGCAGTCTGATGTCAAACAATTCTCTTTTGAGCAAATAAATTGTCATTTCCCGGGCGGAGCTGAGCTGGGGAGTGGGGGGTGGGCATGCCAGCATTATCTTTTTTCCCTCAGGAATATTATAAACGTAATCATGAATAACAGACGAATCTGAAAAATGGGTTAATAAAAAAATACAATTGGAGCAATTTTAAAGAAATAAACAGAGAGGATATGTGTTTCTTGTTTTATATCTGCAATTACACACAAAGTAGATACCCATGTACAGCCGTAATATTTCTGGACTTCTGTAACTGTCCAAAAATGATCAAAAAATGTTTTTTTTTTGTTGTAATATTTCATCTTTAAGATAATAATGCAGTCTAAGATTTTTTATTTATTTATATTTTTTGGGGAGAGGATGACAGACTTACCGTTCTTGTTTGAGATAATAAAATTAAACCTTTCAAAATTATACATTTTGCAGGGTCAGTATACTTGACTCCATTTGAAGTGATGACTTCTTTTACCATTGAGTAATTTCACCTAAAGTCTATTACATAAAGTACTTCTGGTGAATAATCAGCCACTGACTTTATATTTCATAGTGCCTTTCATGTTCATTTGCATTTAAGCACACACACACACACACACACACACACACACAATGATACATTTTCGTACGTAGGTAGTCAGATAGACAGACGAAGGGATGGATGGATAGATGGATGGATGGACTGGATGCCGTAAATCTATCATGTATCCTTTTTTTTTGTTTACTATCTGCTCCACATTACTCATCCAGGCAGATAAAACTGCACGCCTCTCCGCTCCAATGTACTGTAATAGCAAATGGATTGGAGTGTCACCGCTGTTTGTATGTTATAGCACGCACAACAAGACGCCGCAATTTGCGGAATAAATTGGAAATGAAAGAAATCACCCAAATCATTAACTTTAGCAAGAAAAGACGAGAGCGAGTTAATTACCTTTGTTTATTGTGCTCACATTCCACTGCTGTCGAGCATCTCTGCCTGTTTTTGTCTAATCGCCTATATCGTACTGTTTACTACGTCTTATTGTAGCTGTTACTCTTTAACTCCATTAATTACTTCCATCAATCACTCATTTCCTCCTCTCTAGTCTGTGCAGCTCTCACAGCTCAGTGAAACTAACGAGCCACCTCAGTGCACAAAGCTACTGAACTGTACAAATCTTAAATGTGCAGCCTGTCAACCTGGATCTCAATTACCTAGAAACTGAGGAACTCGGCACCTGACTCGACATCAGAATCAATCAGCATGTTATCAGGCCATGCATGCGTCATGGGAAAGGTGTTGGATAAATAGAGCGAAACTTCGAAATGGGCGAACTTTAAACTCTGTTGGTGATCAGGATGCTAAGAGTTAAGGTTCTGCTTTGATAGACGATGCACAGTGGCACTTTTGTTCCCAAATGTTGCCAGATTTAACTACTGACTCAATTTATTTTCTTCAGGATGCTGTGACATTTATTTGGATCAACTCTGGATCAGAAAACGCAATGTGGATGCGGGTGCGTTATTCATTGTCTTGACGCGCAGCTTCGTTTCAGATTAGCCAAATACGACACGAAGTCAGA
>JAQMYL010000011.1:21213026-21226877 GCA_030014365.1 Clarias pachynema | reverse complement strand
AACTAAAACAAACAAATAAACACAACAACAAATTCTACAGATCCATCTTACATAACAAATGTGATATGGCTCTTACACGCAACTCCAACAAGATGTAATAGAAATGTAGGGTAGCTAATTAGTTTCTGAATGTATGAGAGGCGTTCAAGTCAAACCAGGACTTATTACTAAATAAAATTTCTTCTAAAAGAAGGCGTAAAACCGACTGATATTTATAGAAGACTTCAAGCACAGTACGGTGATGAGACTCTTAGCCTCAGTAAAACATTTAAATGGTGCACAAAGGCTATACGTCTGTGAATGACTTGCGGAAGAGATACATCTGTCTGTGGGAGCTGTACACACAATCATTCACCAACACCACATGCACATTACAGGAACTCGGCTGGGAGTTATCGCCTCACCCCCGTACAGTACTGACCTCGCTCCAAGCAAATTCCACGTATCTGGGCCATTAATGGAATTCCTGGGAGGCCAGCATTTACCTCAACTGAGAAAACTTTCTACCTTGTTGGTATCTAAGCACTAGTGAAAAACTGGGATAAGTGCATTAGTGTAGCAGAAAATTACAGTATAGAGAGAAATAAAAGTAGTTTTTGGTCTCATAACTGAGTTCTGTTATACTGCAGAGCATGTAATAAAAGATGATTACAGCAGCTGAGTCTTCCCAAGCTGAAAATGTTGCATTTCCACCAATATTTTGTGTTTAATTGAAATAAAGGTGCATCGTTAAGCTATTTAATGATGTATAACAGTTAAGTGATGCTTATTTTAGGTTTTATTAAAGGCATGGGGAAGTTCAAACAAGTTCATACTCTCACATAGTTTGCTGTTAATAGTCAGAAAAACCACCATTATCAAAAGAAATGCACTTTTAACAAAGCTAAAGGAGTCTGTGAAATAACACCAGAGTGCTTATAAGGATGAGCACTACCAAGAATCTGTAATTTAGAAATAGAAACAGAACAAGACGATAGGTAGAAGTGTTGTTTTGGTAGGGTTATTATTGAGCATGCATTTATTTAACCATTTTGTTCACATCAGTGATTATTATTATTATTATTATTATTATTATTATTTTAGATCCTCTTCGTACTGTACCAAAATAAAAAAAATCTACAATTAATTAATCACCTTACTCTGTTAACTGAATTTCCAATTAGGCGGCACGGTGGTGTAGTGATTAGTACTTGCAGCTCCAGGGTCTGGGTTCGATTCCCGGCCAGGTTTGATTCCTGTCTCTGTGAACATGGAGTTTGCATGTTCTTCCTGTGCTTGGTGGGTTTCCTCCTACAGTCCAAAACCTGCAGATTAGGCTAATTGGTGTTCCCAAATTGCCCATAGTGAGTGTGTGTATGTGTGTGTGCCCTCTGGATAGGCTCCAGGCCCCCTGAGACCCTGAATACAGGATAAAGCGGTATAGAAAATGAGTAAGAAAGTGGGTGAATTTCCAATTGATTAATTTAAGCACTCAGCACTCAATTTCTATCAATAACCCATAATGAAAATTTTTTTCAAGCTTTTTTAGAATTGTTTGCAAATTTACTAACACTAAAAACTCTAATTAATTATTTCCAGTAATTACAGCTTCGAGTCTCCTTGGGTAAGTTTCTATAAGCTTTGGACACCTGGATTTGCACAGTTTCTCCTGTTCTTCCTGGCATAGTCCCTCAAGCTCTATCAGATTAGTTAGGGAGAGTAAGTGAACCTCAGGCCTCTCCAAAAATCTTTTATTGGATCCAAGTTTGAGTTTTGGCTGAGCTGCTCAAGTACATCCACAAACCTGTCCGCTCCAGCATTGTCTTGTACTGTATGTATGCTTGTGGTTCTTGACATGCCCAGTCTGAGAATGTGTGCATGCTTCCTTTATGGACTTTTCCCTTTCCGTATTCAGCTTCAGTGATCAGTGTTCATGTCCCTGTCACAGAGAAGCACCACCATGCTTCATCATAAGGATGATATTAACAGTTTGTATGCAATGAGCTTTGAGCTCTGAGATCAGCTTTGAATTCAGACCAAAGAGTAAAATATATATTTTTTTGACTCATCCAAAGTGAATATTTTGCTTATGCATTGAGTATTCTCGAGTGCTGGCCATATGCCTTTTACTCAGAGCTGGCTTCAATGAAGCTACTCTACCATAAAGACCTGACTAATAGAGTAGATTTGCCAGGCTTTCTCCTCTTTGTAGGGGACTGCTAAAGCGCTGTTAGTGGGGCAATTGGATTTTCGGTCACCTCCTTGACCAAAGACCTTTTTGTCTAGGTAGTGAGCTTAGCTGGTGTCATGGTGATCTCAAACATCTTCCATTTCACAATGATGGAACACATACTGGATTAGGTATATTTCAACACAACTTGATTGCAAATGTACTGTACAGTATACAGTGAGTTCCTTGAACTTTTTGGTTTGGGTTTTGATTTCAAATGCACTGTGCGTTCCTAAATCATGTTGACTCCTGACGAATTCCAGAAACATTTCAAGATAATGAAAGTATACAGCGTACACCTGAGCTCAGTTTGGAGTGCCGTGGCCAAGGCACTGAATAGTTGTATAAATAAGATATTTCAGTTCATATTTCAGACTTCTATTTCTACGCTGAAATACAAATATGTATAAATATGTGGAAATTAAAAACAAAAACTTTCAGTACAAAAATAAATAATAATAAAAATGCATGAATGCTAGTTGTATGCACATCTAGTGCATAATAATATTTGTTGTCTTTAATGACCTTTTTCATCTTGCCTCAAGATGTGATAATGAAGGGACTCAGATAAAAAATAGTCAGGGTGTGCAAACTTTTGCACTCACCAATATGTTCAATATGTAGGCTAATTACGTGGGGCTTTACATCTTTTTAGTACCATGCATTTAACTCAATTTAAAGCGTACAGTGAGGCCATGTAATCCTTAAAGGATTATTTGCAATTAGTCTGAAAAATAACCAGTAACATAGTAGAAAACGTGCTGCGCGCGCGTTGTTGGTTACTAAGCAACGTAACAGAGCTGCGTCACTTCCTGGCGAGCTGAGCGAGAGTCAGAGTCGAGTCCGTGCACGCGCAAGCAGGCAGCTGATGCGGTTATTCTGTGTTTGCGTCTGTTCACGCGTTAATGTACAGAAATTGATATAAATGTCGTATTTTTTCGGTTTTTGAGTTAGTTAAGTTAACGTTTTTATGGAAGTAGATACTCGGTTTGTTGTTTACATCGAAAAACAAGTTTGGACGGGTGTTGAATACGGTTTGCTGTCGCGTAACGGGATTAACGGCTGTAACGGCTCTCGGGAGAGTTGTAAGTCCTGGGTTTTGTTCGTTTTCAGAGCCTCAGGTTTTTTTTTTTTTTTTTTTTAAGGCTGGAGTGTCCGGTTGGTTTGGGAGACACTGGAGAAGCTCTTCGTGCCACTTGACCCAGAAGCGAAGAGGACGTCGTTACGTTACACCTGAAACACTTGGAGTGCTGTGCCAGTTTAATTAAAAGCCTTTCAAAGTTTCGTTTAACCAGTAACACGCTTCATATTCCGACAGAGCGCAAAATGAATCGCGTCTGGAAAGTTCTCTGCAGTAAGTCTCGTGCGTCGTAACCGTGTACGGAAAGCGAATTGAAGCTCGCCGACCAGCAATGAAAGGTGACACCCAGGACCTGCGACGCCACGCGCCGCTCCGGAGCGCCCGGTAGCCGCGGCTCTGTCGGTTCTTGCCTTGCGCGCGCGTGCGTGCGTGCGCGCGACCGTTTCCCCGAGGTTAGGTGAGCGCGAGGATGAGCGCGGACCTGGAGCGCGTGTCGCTGAGCTCCTCGTCGGCGGGCTCGCTGGCTTCGAGCGCGCGCTCGCTCTCCGCCAACGTGCGCAAGCTGCACGACGCGCTCAACCTGCTGCTCAGCGAGCTGGAGCGCGAGCAGTTCGTGCACTGCCTCAACGTGTACCACGCCAAGCGCAACGTCTACGACCTGGTCCAGACGCTCAAAGTGATCCTCGACGCGCCCAGCAAGCGCCAGCTGCTCCCCATGCTGCGCCTGGTCATCCCGCGCTCCGACCAGCTCCTGTTCGACCGCTACACCTCCGAGGGACTTTACTTAAAGTCGGACTTGCTGCCTAGTAGGAACGGGGAGCACGAGACCACCGTCGCCGCGAGCTCGGGTAACGACACCGCGCTCACGCGTTTCCCTCTGCGCGGATCCCCTGACCACGAGAGCACCGGCAGCGACGGGACATCCACCGCGCTCGTCCCGTTACTGGGCAGGCACTTCCTACCCGAACCCCCGGGTGAGGTCAGGCAGGTGACCCTGAAGCGCCACAAGAGCAACGAGGGTTTAGGCTTCAGCATCCGTGGTGGATCCGAGCATGGGGTCGGGATATACGTGTCGCTCGTGGAGCCGGGATCCATGGCCGAGAAAGACGGGCTCAGAGTCGGCGATCAGATCCTCAAAGTCAACGATAAAGTGTTCGATAGAGTCACGCATGCCGAGGCGGTGAAGGTAAGATCCAGTTTCCAACCTGGGTTTTAATTACACAGCATTTACAGGAGAACAGGTTTGGTTGTCACACGTTCCAGCTGTATCTCTGCACATTTTGATGTGTAGTTCTGTGTGATCTAGGACCAGAGTTGGGAACTTGACTCATGGCGGGTGGTAGTGACAACCGTTCTACCCGGTACTCCATGGTGTCATGATGCTCTAGATCTGATGTGACAGGGGTTTCCTGGCAGATTAAAGAAAAAAAAAACTGGAATCTGATATTTGTTGATAATGAACATGAGCCACCAGGAAGTAAACTAAAGCCCTGTTCAGACTGGATAGGTTTATTAGGGGTGGCTGATAAATAATATAATTTACTCTTCTACCTTAGTGATAAAACTCTCACAAGAGGAGTGAGTTTCCAGACAGGTCTATTTTCTACAGTGGCAGATGTTTGCATCACGTGGTCATACTATTACTCTCCATTCACAAAATAGAATCTAATTAGGCAAGGACACATGCATTAGAGAACACACCTACTTCAGTACTAGTAGTACTTTTTATTAGTAGCATCCTTGTTTGTTTTAACACAGGAAGTGATTAATATCAGGGGAGTGTTGGTGTCAGGGATATATTTGCTATGGCAATAAGCAAGCAATTAGTATCAGTTAAATGTCTTTTTAGATGTCTTTTTTTCCAATATAAGGCAACATCTGCATTGAAAATATTGTATGTATGTAGACAGTACAAAGGAATTAGTTTAGTGTGTCCAATTTCGCAAATTGCCTATAGTGTGTGCACCCCACCTTGTGCCCAAAGTCTCTGTTAGAGAAAAAAACTAACATGCTCAATCCAAACAGAAATAAAGTCACACGTGATAACTTGGAACATAGGAAATTACCCCAGGATTCACGTAAATCTAAAGCCTTCCAGATAGGGCTAATGTCACTCAAAAGTGGGCAAAATAGTTTTTACAGTGTACATATCTGTTTTTGATATCGTTCTCAGGCCTTATCAATTTCAACACTGCCACAGACATATTATAGATTTCATTGTATGCAAGCAGTAGTGGCATGGTGGATATCACGGTTGCCCCTCATCTCATGAGTCAAAGGTTTGGTTTAGCAAAGCACGTTTATCAAAACTTTCAAATAATCAATGTTTTAAATTATTTTTCTGTATTTTCCGTGTGTTGTAAAAATTACCCAATAACATACATCTACTATACTCGTAATTGTCCAGCCCTTTACACATGCTGGTTGCACATGTGGTCCAGCGCTTATATAAAATGCTGAAATTCAAATCTGGTTATCAGAAAAGGAAATTAAGGCTACAGAAAACTAAAGGAGGAAAGAGTTTTTTTTTCTTTCAGAAAGACATCTCCATGTGATGTTTTAAAAATTCTATTAAGTTATTAAAGTATTATTATCTGTCAAATATATCATTAGTTCTTTATAAAAAAGAGTTAAACACTTTATTTAAAATTGCCCTTGAACTTGGAGGATGCTAACATAATTCATGTTCGCTGTCTAAATCAGTTCTGACCTGCTGTGTCATGGACAGATGTAGCCTCAGTGAGTCTGATGTCACACAGTGAAAATTTAGGAGTAAACTTTAGAGAAGTCTCTTATTGTTCAAAACCAAAGGACTTAAAGACAGCTTTCAGAAGCGTAATCAGTTTATTATTGTTATTATTCATTGATTCATTGATTGATTGATTCATACATACATTCATCTTCTATGTGTACAGTGTCGCGGGGGGGGGGGGGGCCTGGAGCGGATCCCAGGAAACTTAGGGCATGAGGCGGGGTACAAACCACATGGACCAATCCATCGCAGGGCCCACACCCGTGGGGTTGATCTTCTTTTAATAAATTACTCATTTAGAGTCCCACCAGGATCCAAGAACAAGCAGCTAACAAGTTTTACAAAAATTTAGCTTTCTTAATTATTTTCCTGATTTCTTAATTATTTTCCTGATTATCTCTGACTGTAATAATCATTAAGTAAGGAATTAGTTTAGCGTGTCCTTTAATTGGAAAGGATTCAATGATAGGGTGGTTTGATACGGCACACCACGACCCAGTTACCATCCAGTAAATGTTTTATTTTATTTTTTTCAAAAATAGCACTTATCAAAGTACAATCCAGTTCTTTGCCTGCAAGCGTCTCTTTTTTCCCACTCTCCCAAAGTAATACATCAAAAAAAAGCAGCTTGTTATTTTGAGAAGTGTCTTGGAGTGACTATTCTCTGATCTGTGGTTGTTTCAAAGTGCTGAGAATGGAGACTCTTTGCTAAAATGCAAAAAACCTCAATGCACTGTATGAAGAATTACTCACTGCCTTACTCGTCCCCGCGTAGACTGCTATAGTGTAGGACACTTCAGGCTTTCGTTAGGGTTATATCTACAGTAAGTTACAAGGCTATGTCTTTGACTAAATAAAGAGAAATATTGCAAGATTGTAAGCACTTCTGTAGACATTAACACTGTACTATTTAATAAAAAAAAAAAAAGAATGTATCAATGAAACGAGATTTGACCTGAGTGTTAGACTCGTTCATAAAGGAGTCAATGTGATCGGTTTTCTCTTTCATGCCTCAGCATGGACGGGCATACAGCTGCGTACTGCTCCAGCCAGCTCACCACCTGCTGTTATCTTACATCAGTAATTGCTTACTGCATGCCGAGTTTTGATCGATATATGCAATATGTATTCTCCCCACGCTAATATCAAATATCACTGCCGTAGGCATGAGAAGTTATTGTTATTTTGTACAAATCAAATATTCTCAGGTTCTTTCAGGTGAGCGTTTTACATTTGGCCCAGACCTTCTTACTGTTATTTTTAAAGTATTATTTGAGATATATAAAGTAAATTGTTATCAATGTTTATCACGAAGCTCTGATTTATAAGTTTGCCTTAATAAGTACAATAGTGCTTAGATCTATAGGAAGAGTGTAATTTAGTTAACATATTTAGTACTTCAGAAATTATTCAGTGTTACTGACAGCATTGATTATGAAAAAATGTCTTTTTTTAAAATTGATTTTTATTTGATGCACCGTTTAATTTGTGCTCTTCATGGGTCAGATTGGCCATGATTTGGGTTGATTCATGGTCAATTTGCTTTCTCAAAACAATCAGGTTTTGGTTCCATGCTCATATATGATTGTTCTGTCCTTACCTGCCAAAGCACACTGAGGCCAATTTGCGATAATTGAATAGCATTCACATATTTGTTGTGTGTTTTGTGTTTTCTTGCTTTATGAGCATACATACACGAGTAGAAACATACCAGAGGAACTCATTTCAAGTGAGCAAAATTATTGCTGTAGAATCCAAAGCATTATTACTTGATAGCACAGACTGAAGAAGACAGTAAGGGCGAAGGATGAAATTGTAAAAATCGTCTGTTTTTCAACTAAGAACAAGACAAACAGGATCCAGTACTGTGTAAGCAAAGCAGAGGTGTGCGTCAATGATTCACTAGCATTAAAATGAAAGTAATATTTGTATGTATCATGTAGTGAAATAGATACAAATGCAACAAAAAAAAAAAAAAAAAGAATTTGAATATCCTGGAAAAGTTTCTTTTTTTTTTTGTCAGTTGTCAAAGATTGCAATGAGGCTGGAGTCAGTGTATCAAGAGCCACAATGCACAGACAGCCTCTGGAAGTGCACTACAACTGTTGCATTCCTAACCACTCCTAAATCAGAGACAATGTCAGAAGCATCTTACTTGTGCCCAGGTAAAAAAAAGACCTGGACAATGGTCAAAAGTCCTCTTTTCAGATGGAAGTGACTTTTGCATTTCATTTGAAAATCAAAGTACCAGAGTCTGGAGGAAGAGTGGAGAGGCACAGAATCCAAGTTGCTTAAAGTCCAGAGTGAATGTTCCACAGTCTGTGATGATATGGAGTGCCATGTCATGTGCAGGTGTCAGGCCACTGTGTTTTATATCAAGTCCAAAGTAAACACAGCCGTCTACCAGGAGATTTTAGAGCGCTTCATGCTTCCCTCTGCTGACAAGCTGTGTGGAGATACTGATTTTCTTTTCCAGCAGGACCTACTGTAGCTCATACCTGCAGTGCTAAAACTACCACTAACTGGTGGCCAACTCATCTGACCTGAACCCCATTGAGAATCTGTCGGCTATTGTCAAGAGGAAGACGAGAAACACCCGACCCAACAATACAGACAAGCTGAAGGCTCCTGTGAAAGCAACCTGGTCTTTAATAATGCCTCAGCTGTGCCACAGGCTGATCGCCTTCTTGCCAGGCCATGTAAATGAGCATACTTTTCAGGAAGTTGGATATTTCTGTATAATAAATAATTTTTTGATTGATCTTAGGAAATATTAAAATTTTGACATCCTGGATTTTTAAAAAATTCATTGGTGATCAGCCATAATCATAAAAAAACAACAACTAAATATCCTTGAAATATTTCGATTGACTTGTAATAGATCTAGAATATATGAGAGTTTAACTTTTTACAATTAAGTTAGGAAAACCCACTTACATTTTAAGCTAAATTGTGAACTACATCGAAGTTAAATCTCTACAGCTCTATGCCTGAAATCTTTTTTTTTTTTAAATCACATTTTTTAGCGTAAATGTACAATGCCTTGTTACCCCTGTACATCAAACAGAATGTTTGATGTACAGTGTTTCCTCGATTTTAGCTCCATTTGTTACTTCAAAATGACGTCCACTATACGGCAGTGATGCATCCGACTGAATGAAGATAAAAAGCACAACCAGTAAACAAAGGGGTGGAGAGATGGCACTATCCCCCCGACAGCTGCAGTCCTTGTTATGAGAGGATGGCAATGACTATCTTCAGTAAAGCATCTTTTAAATGTCTGCTGCATTGTACTTCCTAATATAGCTTCTTTCCAGAAGGTATAAAACACCTACAAATATGAAATACCTCTATGGCTTCATGCCACCACGGAGGAAAAAGTTTAAAACTTTTCCAGCCTTTCTGTTATTTAGCGTTTTTATTTATCCACTGATGGGATCACAGCGGCACAGTGCTGACTGTGAATCATCTGCCTCACACCCTCAGATAGGTGGAGTGAAGTAGTGGAGGAGTGACTCCTGGTTAATCACACAGGTGTCTGAGGTGCACTTCCTCATGATACAGATGTGTCTAAAGCTGGATGACACGTGTGCATGAGAGCAGTCCAGATGAGAGGAGTAATGGTCACCAGTGGTTACTGCTGCGCATGTGTCCGTTGCTTATCCAGGCCATTATATGAATTTTAGCATAACAGGATCCTTAGGATAAAAAAATAACATGTCTCCGTATGTTTGCTGAACAAACCAGCAGGCTAAGCTCTCTTCATATTTTAGAAGCAGAAGGAGGACCATCTGTCTCTGGGACAATGTGACCGTCCTCTGGGTCTCCAGCGTGCTTCATGGATAATGTGATGTATTTCAGCTTATTCAAAGAAGATAATGCAACAAATAGGAGAATTAATCGACATGCCCCCTACCTCTTAGTGGAAATATATGTCCAAAGATGGATAGGTATAGATGGGACCAAAGCAGCGTTTTGTGTGTGTGTGTGTGTGTGTGTGTGTGTGTGTGTGTGTGTGTGTGTGTGTGTGTGTGTGTGTGTGTGTGTGTAAAAAAGGGAGAGCGAGTGTGTTTCTGTGTTCATGCAGTAATGAGTTGTATCACATGATGTGTAGCACAATCTTCAGGGCCGTCTGAGTTTGCCTCCTTCTCAAGCAAGCTGTGACAAATGACTGTGCCCTGTAGTCTCTTTTCTTCTCCTGGTGAACATAAAGCTAAACGCCGACTACTGTACAGCGGTACATCTCTGCTGTCTAGGACATGTCCTAGAATTTTTTTTATATATTCAGCACACATAAAACAGACACCAATGGAGAATGTAACCATTAAAAAGTAGTTATGAATAAATGACTAGTATATGGTCGTAAATGTGTTACTACTTGTTACTACTTTTGACTAGTGCCATGAATTTGTGAGTGGAGAGCTTTCTTTCTTTCTTTCTTTCTTTCTTTTTTTCTTTCTCCAAATAAACTATACCTATATTAGTCTATAAAATCTACTAAAACTATGCTTTTTATTAGCTATCATCTAAGCTTGATTCGAGTCTGAATCAGTTATAGCTGCCTTCGACTAAATAATTAACATAAATGCACGTGATTGGATAAGCCACAACAGAGGATCTGTTACAGAGCCAAGGAGCTAGAATCAAATGTAATGAGTACTACCAGTCTCATTACATTTCTGACATTGCTACAAACTAAAATGAGTCATTTCACTGCAAATCAGTTTACTGAAAATTGTTTTATAGTCAATGAAATAAATGATGTACATCCTATTTTTATTTATTTTTTAATCTTAAGATTTAATATGTAGTGCCATGTGTTTGCTCAGAGGCGTTAATGTTCAGTCAGCAGTTATGGGGTACTACTGTTCCAGAAGGAGTTTAACTGTCCAAGTGTTTGAGTAACTTTAATGTCCTTTGTAACACAGTCAAATCAAATGAAAATTTTATTTGTCACGTACACAACCATGCTATGACTCTCTATGAGCTAAAATGTAAAGATAGAATAGAATGATTTCACTGCAATAAAAAGGAAAAAGGCACTAGAAGGATACAATTAAACTAAAAATATAATTTCCAAAAAAATAATAAAATAATAATTATCATAATAAAATTCTAAAATTTGCGATGGAATATACAAATCTACGAGTTTATAAAAGTTACACATAAAATAAAATTAAACTAGAAATACCTAAAAAAAAAAAAATTCAATTACACACAATATGCGAGATGTAATAGTAAACTGAGGAGTGAAAAAAAAAAAATAATAAAATGATATAAGGGTACAGATATGGTGTGTGGGCATGACAGCATCAATATGAGCGAAACATGAAATATGAAATGAAACGATGCGTGTGTCAGCAGCACTGTTATTGTCCATGTTCTAAAGTGCAAGTTAGTCCTGATTTTATGTGTGAAACAACAGTAAGAAATGTGCAACATATGGGCCGTGTGCAAATGTGCTAAATACAGATGTTTTTATGTTGATTTGGGGATTAAAAAAAAAGAAAGAAAATGTTAATTTGAGCCGAGATGCTCAAATGAGGTTAATTACTCAATGTGTTTGTTGTCCTGGCACTTACAATTTACCAGAATTTACCCCTCTTTATCTCCCTCTCTCTCTCCGTCTCTCTCTTTCTCTCTCTCCGTTTCTCTTGCTCTCTTTCTCTCTCTCTCTCTCTCTCTCTGTCTATTTTAGAGTTTGAACAGGCAGTTTAAAACACACTGGGGGCTTCTTTCTCAATACGTACTGAGTTAGAGTAAAATTAATCAAACACGCACACACACACACACACACATACACACTGTTTTATATTATCAGTATACCTACAAAGAATGCCATGCTTACTAATGGCTGATAATTAATTCACGCTCAGTCAGGGAGAAAACATAACAATAGATGATGAGGGATGAAATGGCTAGTACTGGCTTACATTTAGGCATTTGGCAGCCGCCATTATCCAGGGCGACTTACATTTGTATCTCATTATACATCTGAGCGGTTGAGGGCCTTGCTCAACGGCCCAACAGTGGGAACTTGGTGGTCATGGCATTTGTACCTGGGACCTTCCAAACTGTAGTCCAGTGCCTTAACCACTAATCTACCCCTACCCTTACCTTTGACCTTGGTGTGTCATAACAGAACACCGTCACACAATTGTAGGAAAGTGCTATCTGGTCTTTGTGGCATACGTTATATGGTCACAAATGCCTACCATCGTTTTAAACGAGAGAGCACAGACAGTTTTGCTTAATTCAATCCAAACAAGCCAAACCTTACCAAATACTTGTACTGTACGTTTAGCTCTGATTTGAAATGAACAGGCACATTATTTTTTCCAGCATCGTCTGCAATTGATGGACTTGTTTTTATTGTTTTTCAGTAAAGCTTGAACATCCATATTTATTTTGTCTTATTATGTAATTTTACACACTCACTCGTATAAGACTTTTTTTCTTTGTGTAAGGCGTGCCCTAGATAACTCCTGATTCTTGAGGAAGAAAGAGTATAGTGCAGTAATTCAATACAGCCCACTTGACCTTTCTCTCTCCCTCTCACCCATCACGTCTTTGTGAGTGCCATCAGTTGCCTGGACTCGAGCTAGACAAACCACAACCTCTTGTAGCTACAGTACAGATGGCCGATGGACAGAGAGAAGTCCTGTGTTTTGTGTGTGCATCTCTAAAGATCCAGTACAGTATTGATGAGAAGGGCAGCCCTCATCGTACCATGGCGCTGTTTGAGACCTCTGATTGGCTAATCCCATGATCAGTGACTCCTGCTGATAAATAATTAAGGAAGAAAGCTGTCTCACCTGAAAGCTGTCACTGCTTCAGTGCAGTTAAGCTGCTTTAAGAGAGAAAAGAGAGTCTCCCTCTTTACAGGCAAAGAAAATGTTCATCAATGTTATTTCTTTGTGCTGGACCTTTGACCCCTTGTTAACCATAAATATATCTTGAATGAATACCATATACAACTTGAACCCAACGCATCTCTGTGATATTTTTATACAAATTTAATTGTTGTTGTATCGGTGTGGTCGACATTTTCAGACTGAAAAATGACTCAAAGCACTGATTGAGCTATTTTATTCACTCTCACTCACTCATCGTCTATACTGCTTTATCCTGTATTCAGGGTTGCAGGGGGCCTGCAGCCTATCCCAGGAGGCTTAGGGCACGACGGATGGTACACTCTGGACAGGGTGCCAATTCATCACAAGGCACACACTACGGGCAATTTGGGAACGCCAATTAACCTAACCTGCATATCATTGGACTGTGGGAGGAAACCGTAGTACCCAGTACCCAAGCACGGGGAGAACATGCAAACTCCATGCACACAGACATGGGAATCGAGTCTGGCCAGGAATCGAACCCGGACCCTGGAGGTGCAAGGCGATAGTGCTAACCACTACACCACCATGGTCATTGTTGCAACGAACTACTGTATTGAGTGACTGCAGTCACAAGCCATCAGAGAACAGCTGTCTGCATCAGCTGAGTCCATGGACAGATCCAGTAAAGTGGATCTGTCCCCAGTCACCACACGTATCCCAAGCAGACCACAGAGCGTATCCAGGGAACATGGTGGGGCAAACACACATCCACATCAATATCCACATACTCATTATCACTTTAAGGGCAAATTAAGTAAAGGTGATTCCCCTGTTTACATGTTATTAAGAGGAAAGCCATACAGACTCAGTGAGAATATAAAAAATGTACTGTAACCATAGTTAAAGCCAGTCTCAAGATCTGGACCCAATTTAGGCGACACTTTGGACTCCAGGCCATACCTTTGTCATC
>JAQMYL010000011.1:21198330-21212926 GCA_030014365.1 Clarias pachynema | reverse complement strand
CGACCCCCCCCCCCCCCCCCCGCCGTCGCATGAACAGAACTCGCAATTTTATGGACCTCGGACTGAATGGAAATTAAGTAAGTGGACCTTTCAACTTTATAATTGAGTACCCCTGCTGTATAGAATCAAATTTTTTACCAGCTTTCTTTTACAGACAAGATGACCGTGATCTTACTTTGCCGATTTGTCAGGTATAAGCTAATGGCTGTTAAAGCTAATTGTCTGATTATGAGTCATGCAGTCACTCAATTGCTCTTATTTAACGATCAGCCTCTAAATTTAGCTTGTTTTAGGCATGTGCTACCCAACAATAAAGAGAAAAAATATTGATACCAAAGATAAATAGAAATTCCAATATCTATTTTTCTGTCAAAATTGAAAACCTCTGACAAGCAAAGTAGTTGCAAAAAAATATAACAAATACTTAAAGTTTAAAGACGAGGTGTGCATTGTCATGCAAGATCACACTAGCAGTCCTCTGAGTGTGTCAGAAGTTTAAGGCTTCAGCTTTTCAGTAAGCATCTCACTGTAATGAGCACGAATGATTGTTTGAACCTTTTTCCTGATAATGTTTCAATACTGGAAATACAGTTTTCAATACAGAAAACTGTAAGCATCAATTTTTCAGCTGATGGTTGACTTTTGAACCTTTTCTCAGTCGGCGATTGAGGATGTTTCCGTTCCCTACTCTGACGTTCACTCTCATAGTGATGAATCCATGTCTCATCACCAGTAATGATTCTGTGAAACTTTAACTTCCCTTAGAGTATCAGTCCAGATGTTGTTTTCAGCTTTCTAAATGCTTCTGTTTATGCTCTTTCTTGAGTTGTTTCAGCACCAGGTACACCTTCAGACCACAAAAAAGCGAATCACCGCATACTGCTCTTCTATTTTTTTTAGTGCAAAAAAAAAAAAAAAATTAGGGGTATCCATTTTTGCTCCCACTGCAGTTACAAATAAACCGATGTTTATTGTTTAACACGTTCACAACTGCACAGCAGTAGCCTTGAACGGAAAAACAGTGCAGCCAGCAGAAGGTTTAATATAACCGGAATGCAGATCAACTCTCGTAACTTGCAGACACAAAACTTCACTGTCTAGAGAGCTAACATGCGTCCGGTTCAGATTATCTAGCATATCTGATGTGCTCTTATACCAGGCAAGGTCAGCTCTGCAAATGTTGCAGTGGATAATATTTTTGGCTGAGTTAAGAGCAGCGTGCTCCCACACTTTGGAGGTTTTTGGTCGTGATCGTTTAATTCAGTTCAGTTAATTGGTAATTCCTACTTGTTAGAGGATTCAGAGTGAGCGTGGATAAAAAAAAAACAAGACAACAATTCAATTTGTTGGCACCCAGTGGGGTCAATTATTCATTGAACCCTAATGAGGACAGGGTCAATATAATTTTCAACACACTCTCATCTCTCTTCCTCTCTGTCTCAACTCTCTCTCTCTCCTATTCCCACTGACTTGTGCTACAGTACATTTGCCCCTGCTATTTGCATTTGGAAGTGGTTTTCAACACACGGTAGTCTTTTTAATAGTCTGCTCTTGTTAAGTCATTGGTTGGAATAAAGTTTAACTCAGTTTTTAAATTGCTGGTCGGTTCCACAAGCTTCTCTTTTCTATATTCTTGCATGCATCAGGGATGCAGTTCACAATAAGTATTCATAGGTGCCACTACTACTGTGCTCCGTCAGCAGATACACAGCTGACAAATGGAAAAATGCCAAGCTTCTTCCTCCTAAAGCATAACTAATTTTGAAGCATTGTGTTACTGCCAGGGCAGAATAACACAGGACTGGATGAATGCAATGAAAAGTAGTCCCTGAAGACCAATGATTAATTTAGTCACGCAAATCTTATACGTTCAAAAACAATTGGTGTAGTTATTTTGTGACTGTCACAGGACTTCTGTTGTGCTTAAGTCAGGGTGTTTATACAATGAAGAATCACAATCAGAAAACATACATTTGGTGTACTTTAATTAATAGGAGCACGTGTACGCCTGACTCTTCATGCAGTTGTCCCATCAGCAGCAGTGCAATGGATTAATTCAAACAGGTACAACTCAAGATGGCGGCGCGGTGGCATAGCGGTTAGCACTGTGGCCTTGCACACAAACGGTCAAGGGTTTGATTCCTACCTTGGGTCTATGTGCGTGGACCAATGCTGGATGGGTTTCATCCAAAGACATGCAGAATAGGCTAATTGGCATCCCCAGTTGTATGTGAGTGTGTGTCCTGCGATGGATTGGCAACCTGTCCAAGGTGTACCCCTCTTTGTGCCCTAAGTCTCCTGGGATAGGCCCCACTCTGTACAGGATAAGATAGATAGAAGATAAGAGAATAAATAAACATCTCAAAATCTAGAGTTCATTTGTGCAGCAAACAGCAGAATGAGGAAAAGTTGTAAACTCCTTGACTGTGACTTTGAACGTGGCATGGTTGGTGTTACCAGATGGGCTGGTTTGAATATTTCAATGCTACTGATCTCCTGGGCACAACAGTCTCTGCAGTTTGACAGCAGCAGATGATAAATGGTATTTTCGAACTTGTTTTTTTTTTTTTTTAGTTACTTTTTTGGCAAATTATTATTCTCCTACACACAAGATCTGTAAGAAATTGTTTCATTTGCTATAGCAACCGCTATATAACCTTATTGTAGAAGCTGTAAACTTACATGTTTTGAGCAAAGCACAACACACAGCAACTATATTTTTGAGCAAAAGCCGACAGGACGTGACGACACATTTGCATCGCTTCTTTCTGTCACATGATCAATGAAGCGCAGCAGAACGGCTCCCTCGGGTGGTTTAAATGTGTTCAAAGGGTTTTTGGAGAATGTTGAAGCTAAGAAACTTTACCGACAGTGTAGTCACCTCAGCAGGTATGTGCCACTTTACATCTGTGATATGTTCTGTGAAATAGGTTGTTATGCGATTTGAATGATGTTCAAACACCATGTTGTTTACTGAACAAAAATAAGTGGGTGATGGAGAAGTCAAATATGTGGGTGACAAAAACTGTGGGTGTTTTAGCATTTTGAAAAATACCACCAATTTCACATTTATTTTACAACAATCACAAACACTTTTTTTTTTTTTATCAGCATGCAATGCTTTTTGCTTCATTTGAGTCATTTCATTTGTGTCCCTCTCAATCCTGCAAAATGGAGTTATCTCATTTAACTGTCAAACTGTTCATATAATATTGTTAGAATCCAGTGATGCACAATTCCCGGGTGATGAAGTATCTTGGACATGGACAAATGGACATGGCGGACAGGAAGGCCATGGTAACTAAAACAGCCACTCTTTACCACTGTGGTGAGCAGAAAAGACAAAACCGATAGCCAAGAACACCAGCACCTGTCAGTCAAGAGCAGGAATCGTAGGGGATACTCGCCAAAATGTGAATGTTTTTTTTGTAATCTTCTAAGTGTTGTACTGGCCATTCCTGATAGCACATACTGTCATCCCTGATGTAAAGTATCATTCAAATCAATAGTTTAACTAATTCTGTTTTAACCACATTTACATGCAACACCTGTCTTCTAAGTAAGCTGCTACTTTATCAGTAGATGCTGACGGGGGGAAAACAGCCTTGTTTGCCAAATGGAGATTTAAAACATCTGAAAATACCAGTTCAGATGGCTGGAATGTATTCATCCAATCTAGATGTGACCTTCTGGTTTATATGAAGAGCTCTTCCTCAGAGTGTCTATCATCTTAAAGAGCGATGCGGATGTATTTTCAGTTGGAGCATACTGAGATCACGTCACTCGCTGTGTACTAGAGGGATTTTTAGAGAGGAAATAAAAATTAATATGCTTAGAGGAAATGATTAAAGTCTCTGGATGTCATTGAGACCTCCTGAAGGCAGACTTTAATATCGCACACCCATGTGTAATCCTGCACTGATATGAGAGAAATATGTCAATACTAATTTAGCCGAGATGCATGAGCGGTCAGGACAGGCCACCATTTTTCATTAAAAAAAACCCCGGATTATGATGCCACAAGGCAACAGAGGCGAGCGGCTTGGATAACTTACTCGGACCAGCCAGATGAAGATAATTGATTCTGTTCAAAGATTTATATTTCCGTGAAAGACTGAGACTTTGCGGCGTGGATCAACACGGAACAGAGATTTGTTCAATGTCAGAGAGACCTGGAACTTTAACATACGCTCTCTGACTGATTAATTTTCCTGTGGAGAGCTGCCAGTGCGGTCCATCACTTTGATACGCTCTTCTCCTCAGCCAGGCTCGTGAGTTCTCCTGAAGAACACATGTACTCCAGCGGCTGTAGCCTCGGCTAATGAGAAAACCGTGATTCGATAGGTGAGATGGTTGTCCTGTCATTCATCATCGGTATGGCACAGAGGCAGGAAGAAAGAAATGAAGGGAAGACACGCTGTGGGAATCTTATTGCAATACAGTTTTAGACTTCTCATTTTGGTGACGTGTTTTACAAGATGAAAGTCATTAAAAGATTAACATGATAATGAAAAAGCTTTTTTTTCCTGATTATTAACCCGTTTTTATAATACAGGACCTCTATCAAAACACATATCGGGCTAAGAATTGCTTTATGTCATTCTTTTTTTTCTTAGTGCATTGCTGTTTCTTCACAGTAACTTTTTTTAAAAAGTAATGCAATAAATACTAACTGTAAGAAATTTAAGGAAAAACATTCTCAAAAACAGTATGGAATTTTACTTGATTATGTCCAAGTTCTTTTAATTCTTCATTCTCTTGTTGCTTATTTATTGATGATTTACACCTGAAAACCATGTAAAAGTCAATCAATAATTGACATTATTGCAAGGCTCTAAGCGAACAATAAGATTAAGATTCAATTATTTGTCACATGTACAGTTTTTAGCACAGTGAAATATGTACAGTGGAACCGTGGATTACGCGCACAATTCATTCCGGAAGTGGGCTCGTATTTCAAAACACTCGTAAACCCCCAAAAGGGGTGTGTGTGAAGGGGTACGGTGTCAAATTACACGCGCACACAGACATAAGATGCTGAGGGAGAGAAAAGGGATCTTTAACCTCTCTAATGAGACTTTCTTTTGCTTAGAACGCACGCACACGTGTGTTATAATAAACAGTACACGCGCATTGTACACACATGCATACAAACAAAAATAAAATATGTTTTACACACACACACACGTGGTCACAGTGTTATAGTAAGCAGTACATGCGCGCACGGATGTTGATTATACCAGTGAGAGATGCGCTCTAAGACCCAGCAGGGGAGACGATTACCCACAATTCCGCAGCGCAAGAGAGAGAGAAAACGTTGGCTCAGTTGTGATCACATGATGCTCGTTGTCAAAACAAGAAGCGCATGTGTGATACATGATACTTGGTACTCGTAAACCAAGACTTGTTAGTTTTTCAAGTCAAAATTTCTTAAAAATCTTTGCTCGTTACTCGCAATCTGAGGTTCCACTGTAACACATTTTTTGGGGTTTGGGATAAATGATTATTCCCAGTTAAGAAGCTGGGGTCAGAGTACAAGGTCAGCTAGGATACATCACAAGCAGACAGGGTTAAGATCCTTACTTAAGGGTTCAGTAGTGGAAGCCCGGTGGTGCTAGGGATCAAACCCCCTGACCTTCCGATCAGTAACCCAGAGCCTTTACTGAATTGAAATGTTTCACTTCTCATCCAAGTAGCGTCTTCAGACTGACACGAGTTGGTAAGTTCGACATATTTGGATCCTCCATTTGGATTTTATTGTTAAAAGGGTCCTTCCGGTTTGAAAAGACTTGTTATTGTTCACATAATGAAATGTGAAACGTTTCTACTTAACAAGAAAGAAGTCAACTCTCAGAAAACTTCACCTAGATGACTGAGAATATTCACAGACAAAGGCCATCATTGTTTAGCCTTGTTATCCGCGTCCACAATTGGAACTGGATTAGCAAAACAATAAAGGATGTGTAATGTTGAATCTTGAGTTTATTGTTGAATTCATCTTTTTAGTTTAAAGTCACAGAAAGAGTGCAGGTATAAGCCTTGGCTGTTTCTCCCCGTTACGTTATGCGGTGTGTGGTGGTGGTGGAGATGCTGAGTAAGCCGTCTCTGTGCTGTAATTCTGAACAGCCTCCAGAGACACTGAGGAAATTTTGAGCTTAAGGATTATTAACGTCCCAGCTGAGTCCACTCCTTTCTCTATTATAGCCTGAAAGACTGATGAACAGCGATGCCAGATCAATCATATTTTCATAAACAACATCTAACTAAAAGGTGTGTGATTGTGTGTGTGTATGTGTGTGTGTGTGTGTGTGTGTGGTTGGATACCTCCTGTAAGCACGTTTGCTGCACAGTTGATTGGGCTCTTTTAGGGTTGTTCATGAGTACATTTGTTTATGAATAAGGCTGATTGTCTGTTTAAATGGGTCAATGTTTATTTGATTGAGCTTGGCTATTATTATTATTATTATTATTATTATTATTATTGTTATAGACTTTTGATTACTGAAAGTACTGCTATTTTTTTTTTTACTGGGGTAGCAGTTCTATTGGAATAAGAGGCTCTTGTTTGTACTTCACGAGAAGCAGTAGAAGAGTGCGTGTGTGTGTGTGTGTGTGTGTGTGTACATTACAGTATATATATAGAGTGTACATCCTTTACAAGGAGGCTTGTGGGGACTCATTGTGACTTTCCATGGCTTCACCTAGATGGTAATTATACTCTCTGTCTCTCTGTCTCTTTCTCTCTGTCTCTCTGTTTCTTTGTGTGCAGTCTGCAATTGGGTTTCTATTCAAACATTTCTCATTCACAACACAATTTCTTTTCCTGAAAAGTCACAAATGAAAATGCCAAGAATCAGTGTTTCTACCGAATATGGTTAAACAGCTGTTTATCTTTAGCCAGTTCAATATCCTGATCACCTGTTTAGAGTTAGTTTAGATTTAAGTAGGTAAAATGCTGAAGCGTCAGGTACATTCCCTACGCCAGCTTTTATTCAGAGCCCCTGTTTTAATCATTGGGTGGTTTTTTGGCTGCTCCCATCGAGGGGTCGCCGTAGCGGACCATCTGATCCGCACACAGCGCAAGGTTGTGTGTCAGATACCCTTCCTGATGCGACCCTAATGAGCCAGCCAGAGATACAGTACAGGTGGCAGGAAACAACTCTCTGAGGTGATATTAGGAAGAAAGCTTTAGATGAACCAGACTCAAAAGGGAACCCATCATCATTTGTGTGCTACCGGATAGCATGACCATAAGTTCACGCCCTCAGTAACTGTGTGCTATTTGGTCATGTGTGCAGTACAGGAAATGTTTCTAGTTAACAAGAAGTCCACTTTGTTGAGGTTTCCAGATGTTCACTGCTGGAGACCTGGGGACAAAACTCGCTTGTGACAATTTCTGTCCTGAAACTACCAGACTGCAGTCACAAGCCATCACAGGAAAACTGCTTGTGTCAAACGCAGTTCAAAGCCATCTGCATGGTTTCTGCAATAATCGAACTGTCACATGTATCTAAAGTATATGCAGATCATATGATGCCATCCTCAGGAGCAGTGAGTGGTCTCCATGTGATGATGAGAGCTCCAACCAGAGTATGTAAAGCATAAAAATACCAAAAGCACAGGTTTGGTGTTTTGATTCCCCCTTTACTCTCACAAGACTGCGCCTCCAAATCAGCTGACCTCGTTTAAAGGCAACCTGGAAAGACTTCAGGGAAAGGACAGCGCTACATGGTGTTTACTGTGCACTTGAACAGATGCCATTTTGCTTCAGAGCTGTATTGGACTGTTTCTTGTTGATCTCTGTCTCGTTGAGGGTTTTCAGAAATTAGGATTATTCACCATCGGGACAGCTTTACAGGACAGCCATTTTTTGATCAAAGCGCTTCCGGACTGATTAATTGAAACCGGTGAGGCTGATTAATTTCTCCCGCACCCCCACACGCAGACACATACAATATACCAGACTTTTGACATTTCAAACGTTCACTTACACACTAAAAATATTGTAAACAAAAAGTGTAAACATTGGTATCTGGTGTACTGCACTGTCTATTTTTGTACAATACATGTGAGCTCCTACCACAATTTGTTTGCACCTACAAATGTTCGTAGATCCCTGGTCCGTTCATATCTGCGGAAAATTTATAACTCAAATGTTCATAGTTCAGGGACTTAGTCTCCTTTAACATTTTCAAAACTTCACTGTTGTCTCTTATACTGTAGCTGTAAGTGTGTATTGTTAGGTTTTGTGCCCACTGCCTCTTACTTCCTTCATTTATCTCAGATCTGTCTCTGGTTATTTAATGGACCCGATGTGTGTAAATCCCCGTAGCCCTAGCTGTGGTTAGGCTACGATGTTACGTGGTGCAGGTTAGAGAGCCTCACCACGGAATGAAATAATATTAGTAAGAGCCCTTATACTGGTCTTCTGAGGGGGTCGACAAAATGGGGGTGTTTGATACATGCACGGGAAGACCTTTCTGTTTGGAGAAAAACTAACAGAGCTCCATCGTCTCCTTGAGACCGGATGAGGCTCTGGAAAAATATAAATAAACTTTATAACCTCTCAGGGCGTTCGCCCTTACCGAGGATTTATGTGTGGTTTAAATGTGCTTCTTTAAACGAACTGAGGAGAACACAAGTGCCAGGCCAAGGGTGGCATGCCACTCTCTCGCCCGCGTCTTAGGAAAAAAGTCTAGGTCTTTTGCCTTTGACGTGTCTTGCTGCGCGTTCTGGCCTGATACCTTACCGGTGCTACCTAAATGATGTAGTCTGCGTTGATTGCCATTATGGCAGCATCGCCTAGCAACCAAGCGCCTGTGTGACCGTGCCTCTGTCTCGCGAGGGACAGAACCGCATGAAAACACTCTGCGCTGTTCAGAACGGGCAGATCCGGAGGCATCTACAGCACCGAATTCTGAACAGTGCAGACTTTTTTTCATGGCGGGCTAAATCAAGTGGCCATCACTGTTGCTCAGACTGATACTCTAACATTATTACAGAACTTCTTCTGAATCTTTTACTATTCTGATCAGTGAGAGTGCACAAATGGCTGATGACCTTTTCAGGATCAGTAACATAGTAACAGCAGCTCATAGTCAAACATTACCCACAGTGTTTCTGAGTTTCTGTCAAGGACAGAAAGACTATAAAAGGGTAATTATGATGGACAAATCATCTTTAATGTGTGAAGGTACATATAAGTAGATAGCCAAAAGTTGAGGTTTGAGGTTTCACTAACTAATGAAGAAAATTATTTGTAAGCCACCGCCTTGGTGGGCGCAATAAATGGTGTTTATGGCACCATAAGGTTAAGGTTGTCATAAATTACAACCTAAGTAATGAAGTTAAAAAATGCTAACTCTTTGAAAAGAATTAAGATTTTGCAATATATGCAACAATTATATAAGTAGAACAGTGGTTTCCTGCCTTTTTTCCTTCCCGCCCCCTGCCTGTATGTAAGCAACGCTTAGCCCTCTCCATTGCAACAGCTCATAAAACAATACATTTTAAATCATTTTAAAGTTATAGTTTTAAATTATAACTATAACTTTAAAGCGATTTAAAATGAATGTTTTATTTTGTGTATATGTGCTAGGCTGAGCTGTGTAAGTGTGTAATGATGATCTTATTTAATGTGTGTAAATTACAACAACCCTACAGCTTCAGAGAAGACAAAGGCTTGTGCACCCCCTGTAATCTTCGGCGACCCCTTGAGGGGGGTGTGGACCCCATGTTGGGAATCATGGGTGTTGAAGATGAAACCACTTATTAGGAATGGCCAGTATTTATATTATAATACAATGGTCTTAGAAAAAAAAATGCTGAAGTCCCTTTAAAATTACAGACTTATTTTCTTTGAACTAGTAAGCGCTATCCAAAAATGAACACAAATCTGTAATCTGTGCACAGTGCACTAGCGACTGGAGCTCACGTAAAAATAGCCTGCAGTGAACTCCTACGATCCCTGTTTGTAAAAAGGGGTAACAAAATCAATTTATATTCTTTGCTGTTTTGTTATTTGCTGAGGTTTGTCTTTATAGGTGCTGCAAGCTTTTGCGAACATAATGGTCATAAAAAGGGTCCAATTTCACCTTTTGTTTCATTTTGACATTAAAAAAGTAGCTGGTTTGTAATCTGCCATAAAGAAGAGTCTTTTGGCCAATGCTACAGCTTAAAATCTGTTCAGTTTTTTGGCGCATATAGGTATGGTATTAAATAAAGAGAAAAATCCTTTTTTTTTTTTTTTTTTTTTTTGTTAAATAAAAGTACTGAACATTATAATTGAGTGTGCAGCCAGAAGTGAAAAAAGTCATTTCCTCTACGGTAGCAGTGAATGACCAGAAATAGATAAGTTAAGCTTAGAAATTAAGCTTTTGTGTTTCTCTCTTTATGGATTTTATGTTATAGTGAGAATAGATCAGCAATTATAGGAAGCTTGTACTAGAAGAAATTAAGTCTCAGAAATAATTACTAAGCCTCAAATTTCAGCCACTGTCAGCAAAATATTTCTGAAGATGAAAAAAACCTTATAAACAAGGGGAGAAAAGTGTGATAAAAAAGTTCAACACTAATTCTTGAGTTTCAAAACAATTAGTTTCAGCTAATTTTTCACTGACTGTACTGTTCATAACAGCGCTACAGAGCTGCTGAGGTGACAAATGCGGTTGTTGTATTCGATAATACAGTACTGTATGTGTCCAGAAATTAATGTATTAAGACCTCAGGCTTATTTTTGAAGGCCACAAAGTAAGTTTACTTAAAGTAACAAATAATTATGTTGTGACCACCAGTTATGTAACTTGAGGAAATGAGACAATCTACAGTATGTTACAACGGCAGAGGATCCATCTCTTACAGTATGCGTTATATAGCCAAAGGTTTGTAGACAATGTGATGACCATCACTACCCATACTGTATCTGGGTCGTCTTCAGACTATTGCCGCAAAGTTAGAAGCACAGCACATCATCGCCACAGAAGGTGCGGATAGCTCTTTCCTCTAAGCGTGTTACTCCACTCGCTAATGATATGCGAGCGGAAGTTTGACAAGTTGTACATCAGAAGCAAATCATAAGCTGTTGATAATATATGTTTTTTGTGGAACTGTTGTATAATATACTGATATTCAGCACAACAGCACTCTCTCTTGTGTGATATTGCTTTAATATACCATATTATTACAGTGGTTCTTCAGACATACAGTACTGTATGTTGTAAGCAAAATTAGAGCCAAGTATGATTGAAGATTATATTTATTGAGTCCTCAGAGAAACTTTTCCTTGGCAAAGTTTTCTTGCTTGAGTTGCCGTAATCTGTATCAGGAAGAATTACTTTCTGTGATTCAGTACCTCAAGCCTTTCTGACTCGAACACGCTGGCAGCGTACAGGCTGTTGGGTTCACTTTAGCTTACCACTGAGGGGTGAAGTAGCTGATGGTCTCTACAGCGTGTGTGTGTGTGTGTGTGTGTGTGTGTGTGTGTGTGTGTGTGAGAGTGTGTGACTGACACTTCCCAGGAGAGAGAGAGAGAGAAAGAGAGAGCAACAGCTGCACACCAGGACACAGGTGGATGGTTCCACCATCTCACTGCTCTATCAACGTTTGTAAATTACACCCGAGGGGAAAACGAGTGGAAGACAGAACTGGAAAACAAACAGACACATAGCTAATGGGATGGCCTCAGGGAAGAAATGACTGCTCTGACTCTGATAAGTGTCAGTCCCCACTTCTTTTCTCCCTTCTTTTCTTTCTCCAGAGTTTTCTTCTTTTTCTTTTTATGATCTCTGGCTCTGTTTTATCATCTGTTTTTTTTTTTTCTTTTCTTTTCTTTTGCGCTTTCTTACTCCTAGGCACAAAGGTAAGCAGGCCATGATGGATGAGACTGAAGGAATGGAGGGAGGACAACATAGTGAGAAGCAGTGTATCGGTTAAATGAGCGTGGGAGTGATGAGACAGGGATGATGGAAGCCGTGGGTGATAGGGAGGACAGGAGGAAAGAGCCAGCAGTGGGGATTTGACAGAAGACACTGATATATTTTTTTCACAGATATTGAAACAAATGTTCCCTGAAGTGGAGCTAAGCTCAGTGTTGAGTTGATATTAGTGAGAGAAAAAAAAAACATGACCTTTTTGTTTTATCACTTTTACATTTCAGCCAGGATGAGTTTAAATAACTGAAATTTACATTTAAAGCTCAATAAGGTTTATTATACTTTAAACTTACATCTGTGACGTTTTGAATAGATAGAACCGTATTATTATGTTATACCGTGTAGTTTAATAAGGTTTATTTCTCTATTTGTCTCTAATTAAGCACATAAATAATGATTAAATGGTAATAAACTCAGCAATTTAAACGTTCATATCAAGTATTTAAGTAAAAAGAAATAAGATTTATTTTAAAGAGAGCATCCCTAACAATAAACAATAAATATTAATATTATATGGACATTTAAAATCTCACACCCACATGTATCATTTGTCATACACCTGCTCTATGTCCTCAGTAAAGCCCATTTAACTGTACTATAGTTCTAAGAAAAAAGAAAATCATGAAATAAATATCGGCCAAGAAAATTGTGCATTGACACGTGACTAATTCAAGCCTAAAAATCACTTTTTCCTGTCCTTGCAGGGGTTTAGTATGCTGAACATGTCCTGTATTCATCCTGTTTTTGTTTTCTTTTTGTTTTGTTTTTTAAATCACAATAAAAAGCACACAATGTAATATCCCTCACTGATAAAGTTTGTGTAGTTGCGCTTAATTTCTGGTCAGGTGAAGAAAAAACTAAAAACTACAGTATGTGACTGACTGTATAAAGCTACATGAATGCATATTTAAAGAAAACACAAGTCGGTCTTTCTGATCACAGCAGCAGTTATGTACAAATCTACAGTATCTGAGGCAAATGTGAGCGTTGTGCAAATCTAGTCGTGTTTTTTTTTAGCTCACAGTGGAACAAGGCTGAAACAGACGAGCGGGAGCGCCGCCTCAGACAAGCAGCACCCGACTCACACCTGCTTATCTGGCCACAGAGAGAGAGCGCGGGGACGGGGGTTGGGGCTTTTAATACGACATTCTCCATAGTCTGTCATCTGATCTTCTTCGGCCCTGTTCCGGTTGGCTTTGATGAAATGCTGTCGGATTTTTAGTTAATTAAATGGGATTAGATGCAAGCTGTTCATTCCTTGTTCACTCCCTCGTTCTGTCTGTCTGTCAGTCCACCTCTCTTCCTCTCTCCTTCCCACTTGAGGTGCTGCGCCGCGGCAGGACTGAGTGCTGACCTGACATGAAAGAGAGCAGAATAGCATATTGTCTATTAAGCAGCTTAACTCCTCGCAGACAGACACGGATAAAGCTTATTCATTTCGATCACTGTACCTGACTTGCTTCTATCTTATTTACATTTCATGTGTGTACACTGCAAAAGAAATCTTGGTGAAAATATCGCGCATCTACAGTAGTCTGATTTATTTCCTATTTTCTTTTGAAATGTTATAAAAAGTATAAAGTTATTAAGCTTAGTTCTAAGCATATTTTATTATTTTTAAGCTTAAAATTCTTTGTCTGTTGGAAGATGAAGTTATATACTGTATAGAAATAAATGTCAATTTAGCAAACTAATCCAGGTGTAGAGCATAAAAATTTTAATCTTAGAAAAAATATAATATGTCTAGGAATAGGCTTGATAAACAAATATTTAGTTTTATAATCCTATTATAAGACATTTGAATAGATTTAAGATATTTTCACTGGATCTCATTTTTTGTAGCGTACAAAATGCCACCATAATCTTAAATGGTTAAACATTTAGCTCCAACAATAGCAGTGTAAAGATTTAAAGGGGACCTGTTATGCAAACTTCACTTCTTTGTAGACGTTCAGATGGGTGTGAATAAACAAACAAACAAACAAAAACAAACAATTAAAAAAGAAAGGTACAAAAAAAAAAAAACACTCTCTGCCTTTTTGTCCTTCAGTTTTGACCCGGGGTTTAAACAAACCAAAAGGATTTTCCCCCCCATCATGTGACCTCATATAAGGGAATCTTCCCTTGGCTTGCTACTCAGCTTAGCAGTAGCTCATTTACATAGATGCTGAAATGTCACGTTTAAAAAAGAAGAGAGAGTTTGTGGTATAAAAGCATTGAAAGACACACTCTGGGGAACTCTCAGACCTGTTTAAGGAAAAGTACAGTATGGGGTCTTTAAGGAACTACCAGTGTCTAATATAAAGCCCACATATTTATACGATAATGCTATTGGTCTTTTCTGCAAGATGTTCTGTACATGCAGAGTATTGAATATATTTGTTGGATTAAAGGTATCATGGGTTTATAAATTATCTTGAATTTTGTTTTCTTTTATCATTTACAACTAGCTTTAGATCAGTGGTTCTCAAACTTTTTCTGTCATTCCCCACTTAAGGGAGTGAGCGAATTTTCAAGCCCCATTGTCAACAAAATAATAATGAAATCGGCCAAGTTTACTGTTTATTGAAATATCAATTTCTAAACCAGTAAGATCAAACAACACCAAGTTCAAAATAGATAAAATACACGTGCAATTGTTATAAAAGGCTTACGTTGTCACTTAT
>JAQMYL010000011.1:21184410-21195040 GCA_030014365.1 Clarias pachynema | reverse complement strand
AGGTTACAGCATCACCCAGGGTTCGAACCAGCGATCTCCGGATGATAGGGCGAGCACTTTACCACTGCGCCACTCGGGGGTCCCCAACTCTGCTTTTAATATATAGTTTATTTTATATTTCAATAAAAAGTTGTTCTTTAATGTTATCCTCCACTTTTTTTTTTCTTTTTGGAGGATAACATTAGTAATCGGTCCAGACACCGGTACCATTTTAAAAGTATCGATTTGGCACCGGTATCGTAAAAAAAGCCAAACGATACCCAACGCTAGTCAGAATTCAGCTTAATATAGATTTTTTTGTATTTTTATAATTGTATTTTCCAGGGAACTGGGACTGGCACTTTTATTAAAAATACAGGCTGAAATTAATCAAACTCTGCTTGCTGTCTATGGTCCTCTCAGTGAGGTGGACTAAAAAGTGAACTATAATTAGGCTCAATGTCTTAGGTGTCAGGGCTGCAAATCCTCAGAGAGCTCAAGCAGAATAACAAAATTTATTGCACTCATATTCCGTCCACCTTTGCATTCAGTGATATATCGGCCTGACCGGATAACAGTTTATCAATGGACTGGGTGCTGACTGTGGCCCTGTAAATAATTGGCAAGAAAAGTGGAGCAAAATCTCCGGTCACCAGAAGTCAATGTGGCCCTCAGCTTTACACGAGAAGCCTCGACCCTCTTGCTGTCACACGCTATTTAAAAGCACGAGTGGATTCTATAATGGATTCCATGGGGCTGTGAAAGCCACATGATGACCTCGACATAAATCACATTGCTACATCGCTACACAGCGCCTTGTTGCACAAAGCATATTTATGATCCTTCTATCCGCTGAGCATCATTCACTGTCTCCTCATGTGCTCTTTATGTAATGAGTTCACTTTAGATGCAGGAGGTCTAATTACCTTCATTGGTTGCCAGCCTATTAGATATCCTGTTAAGTGTCAGGCATGTAGCGTGGTTCTGCTGACTCAGCATCGAACTGCCTATATACAGGATTGTACCCTGACCTCAGTTATTTCCTGTTATTTCTGTTAGGTTGAAAAAACAACAACAACAAAGGTTGTAACGAACATTTCGCCCTCCAGACTCCGAGGTCTCATCAATAATATGTGAAGAGAGATGGAGAAATAGGATCTAAACTGGTATTGATTCATCTGGCCGGAGGTGCTGGAGGGGCCAGTGGTTTGCCGTTTCACACTTTGTAGTTATAGCAACATGCCAGCGGTTTCCCAGTGATGATGAAACGGCACTCTTGTTTTAAAATTGCCATTTTAAATGGATCGCTCATGTTGACCAGTTATTACACTTGACCAGCAGTCCATGGGGGTCCTGTTTGTTTGGAGTTGCTACTCAGTCACCACGTCTCCCCAGTTACTGCCGTGCAGGTGTAAACCTGTAACATCAACTCATTTTCAATTGATTTTGCATGAAAGAAGAGCAGCGGTGCAGCGATTAGTTTTTGTGGTCTGAGGGTGTACAGTACCTGGTGCTAAAACAACTCAAGGAAGAGCATGAACAGGAACGTTTGGATATCTGCAAACAAAATTTGGAACGATACTTTAAGAAGGCAGAATAATAAAGAGAATCATTACTGATGATGAGACGTGGATATTCATCACTACGTTCACTCAGTAAACGCCAAAGTATGGAACGGAAACATACTGTACTCACTTGCCGACCAAGAAAAAGTTCAAAAGTCAACCAGTCAACCATCAGCTGGAAAATTCATCAGTGCTTACAGTTTATTGGGATTCTCAAGGGCCAGAATTGGAACATTATCAGGATGAACTTCATGACCAAAAAGTGTGGGAGCACTTCGCTCTTAACTCAGCCAAAAATGTTGTCAACTGCAACATTTGCAAAGCTGACCTTGCCTGGTGTAGGAGCACATCAGATATGCTGGAGAATCCGAACCAGACGTATGTTAGCTCTCTGGACGATGAAGATTTGTGTCTGTAAGTTAATAGTCTGTTGGCTGCACCATCTTATCAGCGCTTTGCGTTCAAGGCTGCAGTCTCCCCAGTCACTGCTGTGCAGGTGTGAATGTGTTTGTACCTGCAGTGCGAGCAAAAATACATGCCCCACTTGTGATTTGCACTAAAGAAGAGCAGTGTGCGTTGATTAACTTTTTTGTGGTGCAAAAACTAGTCACGGAAGAGCATAAACAGAAGCGTTTGGATATCTAAATACAAAATTTGGACCGATACGCTAAAGAAGGTGAAAGTTTCTTGAAGAGAATCATTACTGGTCTTTATTACTATGAGAGTAAACTGCAAAGTATAGAACGGAAACATCCTCAATCGCCGACCAAGAAAATGTTCAAGAGTCAACCATCAGCTGCAAATTTTTTTTTTCTAAATTTAACTAAAATAAATTCTACAGCCGGAGTGCGGATAATTTTTGACTCACGCTCGTATATTAATTCCAAATGTACTGGTAACATACCGCAACATATTTTCTTTTTCTTTGTTCACTTACAGGACATAATTACAAGGGACTTTTATCTGACTCTGATGTGGACACACCTGTCCTCTGAAAGGGCACACGTGCACGTCGATACCTTTTTGCTCACTGGGATATCTGGGTTTAAACACGTCAAATTTGTGCAACTTTTCGTTCATTTTGAACAACTGGGGAAAAAAACAGTTTGGGATTTTATCCTGGAGGACGGCAAGCAGTTAGTCGTCTGTACTTGTTGACGTCCAGCTGAAGGAAAAAAGCCTTTAGCTGTTTTATCAGCGATTGCTAACATTGCTATGAAATTCCGGACCGAAGACATCAGCAGCCTTCACATGCACCGGAGCAAAAAGTTACAAGAATTCCGATCTGACCGTTCTCATACAGTACAAGTCACATGACTACGAACTGGATATGTATCCGATCTAGAACTATGCATGAAAGTGACTTATGACTTCTGAAACTGAGAAACATCAGAAACAACAGATCTGTGTCACATTTTAGTAAAAAATCCAAATCAAGTCACTTCAGGCTGATAATGTGAACGCAGTCAGTGTAACACGGCATTGTTGTTCGAGATTTTTACCAAGCGCTCTGAAGGTCACATTTGGAAACGGGAGAATTTTTTTTTTTTTTTTTAAAGTATGGGTTTTTTTGGTGCTGGTAAATGTACTTGAGTAAGAGTATAACTAGTGTTTTTCAATAATATTTTAGTAGAGTACAAACAGTATGATCACGCAATTCCCTGACTAGGAACTGATAAGTTCAGTGCAGCATTTTGTTCTGTAATGAATAATAATTCTCTCTCTCTCTCTCTCTCTCGGAGTTCCAATTATACACTGTAGCTTTAAAGGGAGACAAATTTATGGCTGGAAGTTAGCGAAGCCTGTTATATTGTGTGTGTGCATGCTTGCAGGGATGTGTTGGGTGTGGATTGAGCCCTGCCAGAACATGACAAATGCTGCACCACAGTCGTGAGGGTGAGACAAGATGCAAGCCACACGAGAAGCTTTCGGAAAATGTGTTCATGGAGAGAGAGCGGCTGCTGACACTTTCAGTGGAGAGTAGAAGTAGTGTGTCAGCCTACCATTAAGTTGGTGTGATGTACTGTAAGGATGTTCCTTATTTGCTTTCACAGCTCTCAACTCAAGCACACACAGTTGTTAGCAACAATAGCTACTGGACAGTGTCTTTGTGAGGCATCCGGTTGTACTGTCATGTCTTAAGTAAAGCAGCTCTGCGTCACCAACGTGCAAAATCCTGAATAAACCTTAGACCCACAATGATTCTTGGATAAATCTAAATCCTCAGGGTTTGTCTGGGTCAGAGCTCCGTGATGGAATTTTAGAAAGCCAGTATTATATCCGCGTGCTTATGCGCTTTAGTAGACAGGAAGACCTTCAGGAACGCAGAGGGCAAGATTGACAGAAACGATAGTGGCAGCGATCTACAGTAGTATCGTGTTGTGGAGAAGGGTTTAAACCAGTAGTGCAGAAATCTGTAAAGACAAATGAAACGCAATACTTTCAGGACGTCAGAATCAGAGAGTTCACACTTTAATCTCCTGTGATGAGTTGTTTGCTGGGTGAAGGTCTAATACACAAATAGTCGCATTACAATTTTATGTGGAATCATAAGAGAGTGATGTTGACACACACAGGCATCAAGGATGATCTGTTTTGCAAAAAGAACCGAAGGATACAGAGTTGTTTTTTTTTTTGTGTGTGTGTGTGTGCGCGCCACTAGGATTTATATCATGTTTGTATGAACTTTTGTTGTTCCTAACACCTGTTCAAACAATGTCATTCCCTATAGATAAGCAGCATCTCAATCTGTTTACTTGCTATTTAATATAAAACTAACAAAAAACAAGCAACCGCGGTCAAAACAATTACAGGTGCCATTTCGAGTTTTGTGCTCAAATTGAAAAAAAAAAAAAAACCAAACAAAAAAAAAAACATATCATCCCATTTCAGTTTTCTCATTGTACGCATGTTGCATGACTCAGACGTTTTCACTTATTACATGATGTTTTGTGATGGATAGTGTTTTTCAAGAGCATGAAATATTTTTTCTGCTATTAAAATAAGCCAAAAATGTAACCCTCTGGGAAACTACACTTAAAACCAAACCAGCATGAAAGGGATAAAGGCTTTTAGACATTTGGGATTAAGGGGACATTTAGGATATTTTCGAGTCTGTCTTACATCAAAATTGAGGTGCACATAAATGCATTGGTCATAATACATTTTCCTGCTCTGCACACTGATTGTGAAATTTATCACCGGGAATGTCGGGTGTGTAAGTAATCATGGATTGTAATTCCGCAACTCTTGTGTCCATGCACAAATGCTTTTCCAAAGTTCAGCTGAGACTCGTACGATGCTCCTGCAGTCCCACTGAGCTAAATCTTATTAGTATCTCTCAAAGTCACAGTGTGTTTAGTACAAATTTACCTCTCTTTCTTTACCAAGAAAATACTTGCACTGTGTTGTTCCACGGTGGCTTAGTGGTTAGCAATGTCGCCTTGCACCTCCAGGGTCTGGGTCTGATTCCCACCTCTGTGTGCATGTTCTCCACCGTGCTTGGTGGGTTTCCTCCGGGTACTCCGGTTTCCTCCCACAGTTCAGAGACATACAGATTAGGGTTAGAATTGGCCTTTCCAAATTGCCTGTAGTGTGTGAACGAGCGTGTGAGTGTGTATGTGTGTGTGCCCTGTGATGAATTGGCACCCTGTCCAGTGTGTATCCCACCTCGTGCCCAAAGTCTCCTGGGATAGGCTCCAGGCCCCCCCCACCCCCGCGACCCTGTACACAAGATAAAGCGGTATAGACGAGTGAGTGAGTGTTGTGCCAAAAAGTTAAAATCATATTGGACTCTGTGGGAATACAAACAGAGCACGCGCTCGCACAGTACGATCAGATTTTAGCAGCCATTCACTTTTTGAAACAGCAAACGAGCCTCTGCAAGCTCTACTTACAGTAAGTATACAGTAGCAGCTTCACTTTTTATAATACCACTATATATTTTAAATAAATAGGCAACAAAAGCCATTGCCAGTGAGCAGTTTGGAAGTTACAAATCGTTTTTTACATCCTTAGTAACATCAAGCTGTTCCTGTGTGTTTGTTTATCTATTTTATTTAAAGAATAAAATATCAAATAAAATAAAAAAGTAGACAGTGAATATACTTTCCTTGCGTACAGCTCTCGTTTTCTGCTTTCGGTACTAAATGTCTACAAGCTCCGCCCGTAAAAAGCTCAGTGCGGCTGATTAACCTGCTTTCAGGAGGAGCTGATGTTTAATTGTAGTTCATCAAAGGATAAGACGTTTGGCTTCCTTAAATAGCCTGAAAAATATTCAAGCTTTTCAGGAAAAAAACAAAACAAAGAGACAGTTATTCCAACAAGTAAAATATTCATACCAAAATCAGGAATTAGAAAATGTTATTCGTTTTTTTTTTTTTTTTTTTTTCCCCTTCATTTTTTTTCATTTTGGTTTTGGAAACAAAATTGTTTATTGAAAAAACAAGGTGGACTTTTTTTGTTTTTGAACGAATGATACACAGATTTATTTGTCTTATCACAAGAAGAAGTGAGTATATAACCGTTGGCTGGTTGACAGAATAATGCTGGAGAAAAGGAACATGTAGCTTGAAGCTGTGTCAGCATTCAAAGTCTGCTCTCTCTCTCTCTCATTCTCTTCCACCCAGTTTCTCTCTCTGTCTATCTTCCTGATATATTTTAACTGACTGCGCTTAAGAAAATAGCAAATTGATGCCATTAATCTTCTTAGTCTTAAGATGTGCTTGTGTCTGTAATCCAGGCATGTGCACATCTAGGCCCCACTGGTGCACTCGATCTTCGACTCTTTTGCCTCCAGACTGCACAATCACTGTCTTGACTATTGTACGTAACAGCTGCATTTGATTCGGCCTCTGGGTGACTCATAGAGCAAAGTTGTGCAGTTGCGAGGCCCTGACCACGCAGTTGTACAAAATTGACTTCAATGAGGAACAATTTGCTCAGCTTTGGTCCAGGACTGTAGCATTTGAGTCAGGTTCACCTAGATCAAAGAGTGTCATTGCTTTTGGGTGTCTCATCTTGTGCAGTGCTGGCCAACAAATAGTTCCCCTCAGTCAACACGCCAAGGATACATGTACTGCATCAGCACACACAGCGTCATACAGCTAGAGTCTTTTTGCTTGTTATAAAAAAAAATGCATGATACCTACTGTATTAGTTATAATTAAAATAAGAGCATTAACATTTAAGGATCTTGATTGGCCTAGGGTTAAATGTTTGTTGGAGAACGTCTACCTGTCTCGGATGATGCAGTTCTCAGAAAAAGAACAATTTAGGAGTTTAACTTTCACCAAAGCAGGGTGTAGTTACAGCAACAACAAGAAGAGTTATTTGCAAGAACAGTACTGTGTCAAGTGCATTTGCAAAACCCATCAAGCACCATGATGAAACTGGCTCTCATGAAGTCGACCATCCCAGGAAAACAAGACCAAAAATTACCTCTGCTCCGGAGACGTTCATTTAGAGTTACCAGCCTCAGAAATCACCAATTAACAAACAGCACCTGAGATTAGAGCCGTTATGAAGGATTTACAGATCATAAGTAGCAGATACATCTCAATATCAACTGTTCAAAGTATATTTTTGCATATTTTGGACGCCTTAGATGTAGAAATAAATATAAATCAGGAAAGACTATGGAATTAGAAGCCGTGTCCAAACTTTTGACCGGTAATGTATGTGTTCCCGAGTAATGCGATTGGTTACATTCGTGTTCATGTTGTTTCCTTGTGTGGTGATGGCAAAAAAAGGTCTCAAGTGAGAAGACTGAGAGGACAGAAAGCTGTATTGACATGTAAATCCAGACTTTCACAGGATTGGAACACTGTAATTATCTCATTTTTTCGTGGTCTGAGTGCTCGCCCTGAGAGCATCCCGGTGCTCAAATGCGAAATAACTTCTTATATAGGAAAGGATCCATGAATACAGGTTTCCCTGCACAGTGACATGCCGTGCATTCATAAAGTACCCTGCCAGGAAAAAAGGGTTAAAAATGCAAAACCTACTGCCTATCACTTTGCAAAAGTGGCATACAGAATTGCGCAGCTGCAGTTTACAAAATCTACGAGAAAGCAACTCTGCAATTAAGATCTTCGCTCCGAAGCGAGTACACAATCAATCTGAATGTGTTCGGGCAAAACGTGAAAATGCTTTAAGTGTAAATTTGTAAGACAGGCACGATCACACGCGCGTGCGTGTGTGTGTGTGTCTGTGTGTGTACCTTCGTGTTTCTGTCACGTACTGTAACTGAATTTGTCTGGTCTTTGCTGCACGTGTGATTTGATTCTTGTTGTTAGAGGATACAAAGTGTCATGTCCATATGTCAAGTTCAGGCATAATTTCCTTTTCCCTGCTCCTCCACAGTTGATGCGTCTCAGCTCCAGCGGGCCGGCCATAATTGAGCCGCCGTTGTAAAGGTTACGAGCGATATTGACAACGCACTAGTGAAGTGATCTGGACAGCAGACATGTCTTTTCTGGGTGAATCTCCAAGAAAATTACAAGGCAAAGTTGACAAAACTATGAACCAACTACAAACACAGAGGAGAAGGAATCAGCAGCAAAACTTTGTAATGGTATGTTTCCCAAAATGGAGAAGTCTTTCAATAATTGTTAGCAGATTGCTGTGGAATAAACGACTTTATTATAGTTAAAATAAATCAACTTGGGAATGATGATAAAATGCTAAAAATTGGAGCTTTCTGAAATGTCAGGAGATATGATTGACAGTGAATAGGGAATAAAAATGCGACCTTGTGATGATTTGTTAGATATTGATGGTTCACATCACACGTTTTCTTTCATGTGAAGAGCCTGAGGCACCACAGGGACCAATTTTGTCTCTGCAGCATAGATATTTTATTGGCAGCTGCCAGAATACAATGAAGTCTTTAACCATATCACACAAGAAAGTTGCAGACTCCACCTTTACTGAACAGTTCACTTTGTTCAAGTTTTAGCAGACATGCTGGAATGGTCAAAGGAGAGAGAAGGATGATAAGAAAGGATAAATCAGGTCTGTCCCTTTTTTTTTTTTTTTCATTACTCTGTCCTGTTTACTGCCTGCTCTTTTTCGGGATTTACAGTATCGTGCAAATGTGAAAGAAGTGCAAAAAGGCTGAAACTGTCCAAAAAGGCTCAATACTGAACCTCATTTCTTCATATTAAATAAAACGTTTTACTACGACAGGCTGCTAAGTGCCTAAAGTTACAATTTAAAAATGAACAACCTCAGATTTACTAATCAGTAAACTGATCACCGACCTGATTATCTGTCACCATCTGTACCTGTTTCTCATTGGTGCATGCCTTACGTTAGATTATTATTCTTTTTATTATTTTTAATGCTTGAATGATTCATAGGTCAGTGTGTGGCTTAAACAAACAACAAGCATGCTTCTGAATCTGGTCAGTTCTAGGCACTGGACTGAAAAGGAGAGCATGAATGGAAAAAAGTCCTTCAGGAAGCCTGGAGAACTATTTCTGAAGACTACATTAAAAATACAAGAAAGTCTGGCTGTCTGGAAGCAAAAAAATAAATAAAGAAAGGCCGGGTGGCTCAAGACCTTCACACGGTATATAACTCCATGCCCGCTTTATTGAGCCTGCCGCGTTTGTAGAATAATAAATAAAGATGTCCTTTTATGCTGTAACATTACTGGAACTAAGAGGCCCAAACATGTTCTAGCATGACTGTGCACCTGGGCACAAAGGTCCATGAAGACGTGGTTTGCCACAGGTGAAGTTAAAGTGTTCTGCACATAGACGTGACCTCAACCCGCTCTGAACACCTTTAGAATGAAATACGTTCAGCTTTAGTGGCTGAATGTACAACTTCCCACAGACTTTCTCCAAAATTTAGGGAAAAGCCTAGAAGCGTGGATCTTATTGTAACAGTGAAACATCTGGAATAGGATGTTCAGCAAGCACATGAGAGTTAAACAGTCAAATGTCCACATATTTTTGGCTATATTGTGTATTGCAGGGCTTAGTCTTCAGGGTTGGCAGGTCTGAATTCAAAAAACTTCTTACAGTAATTATGGTATTTACATAAAATAATTTTGAAGCTTGTCCAGGTGACTCTGGAGGGAGAAAGAAGGCAGACTTCAGTTTCTATCAGTTTCTGTCTGTCAGAATTAGTTTCTGTTCAAGCTGAAGAATTTAAGTGTTTCAAATGAGGAGACTTTTAAAGAAGACTCTTCTTTGCTCTTGATATTTTCTTTAATAAGACTAAAGATGGACAAGCGGAAGGTCAAACAGTAAATTTAGTGTGTAAATTTGAGCCTGTAATAAGGGAGAATTCGGAGGAGTTTTACATGGTTCCTGATTTGCATTAGACCTCCAGATGTCTTTGTTGTATAGACCAAGGGATAGTAGGGATGAGGCAGGTGGTGGGTATGGAAATATTTTCACGTGTTAACAAGTAAAAATGTGGGATTTTAGGCACTTTTTAGGCGCTTTCAGTTTGAGAGGATGCCATATTTGACATAACTTCTCATTTCATTGCATTTTGGTCAAAACCTATATTCAGTTTCATTATTATTGCGATGTCATCCGTATGAGATTTGCAAGTTACAACCATTTATTTCTTGTGACCATTTTGTCTGGTTGCTATTTTCACAGTCAGAAAAGAACCTGCAAAGACATGTGTCTATTGGCTCAACAGGAGGATTTGACATTTAAAATCTTTTGCCACTATGCCTTTTTAAATTACTGTTGGTCTGCATTTTGACTATTAATACCCCCAGTTTAGCACAAGTGCATTATGAAATGGTGTTCTTCTGACTTTTGACCCAAATCTTAGCAGCTCATTTCTTTTACCAGTTTTATTAATGTACACTTTAATTGTCACTGACTATAAAAATTCTGCTCAACTCAACTACTAGATGAACACGAACTAAGCACAGACTCAGTTATTTTAACACATCTGTCAAAAGTTGTACTGATGGTCATTTGTCCAGTTGTCAATTGCTGACCATTAATGTTCCTAACGACTTAAAATCCATTGCTTAAAATCAGGAGTTTTAGACACAGATTTGTGCAGTTTTATAAGAAAACAGCTGTTAGGTTTTACTGAGTTTGCTGGAG
>JAQMYL010000011.1:21166456-21177025 GCA_030014365.1 Clarias pachynema | reverse complement strand
AGTGTGTTACGCCGCCCCCAACGGTGCGTGAGCGAGCAGTTCGAAAAGATGCGGTTGGCTGGCGTCACGTGGTTCGGCCCTCCCGACTGAGTGGTAGTAATAGCCTTAATGTGGGAGCCCCCTAGTGACGGGGAGGAATTAGACACGACTAAATTAGGGAGAAAATCGGGGGGGGGATAAAATTTTTTATAAAATACATATAATACAGAAAACGTGCCAAAGAAGGTAATTCTGAGGTTTATGCAACATGGAAATGACCCATCTTGCTTCCTTTAAAATTTCAAGGTAATTCTGACTTTAACAGTTTTGGAGAGAGAGTTTTGTTTGTGACCCAAAAATGGCCATTTTTCTGTGTTATACTGTCTCGCCTTTAACAAAAATAATTTAAAATGCAAATTATTCATATTTCTTCATGAGTATTGATGATAAAATTGGTGCAAGCTTCTAGAAGAATATGACCTGTGAAAATTATTGCTTAAATATTTTTTTTGCTTATTACACCTTTTACACACGTTTATGCTGGCACAATGAAACGAGACAGCGGGTTGTATTTGGCACAGCGGGTCTTGCGTTTGACCCATGTGGTCTACTTTGTCCTCAATTTATAAATTTAATCCGTATTCAGTAGAACCATGTGATTCTCACAAGATTTTCTATTTAAATTAAGATGTTGAGTCCATCCTTATACTGTTGATAATTTCATTTCGACTTTATAATAATTAGCAGCAGTTTTAATGTAATGGTTTTGTTTCAATAGCATATTTATAGAAAATGTAATGTTCTTTTATTATAATGAATTTTTTTATGAATCTATAGTAGGCTAATAAACACTAAGAAAAGTTGAGAAAATTTAAAAAGCATAAAATATGCAACCCATCACATCAGATCATGTAATATTATCATTTGGGTGATTTGAGTTATGCATATTTTCGTTGAGTTATGCATATTCTCGTTGAAGTTCCATTTTGATACAAAGTTTTTTACTTTTTTACTAACTAGAATTTTGTTCAAATCAGGTTTCGTGGCACTGTAAGAAAGAGTGAACCCTCAGCCTCATTCTGAAGCCAGAATTTTCCTGCTACCCCTAAAATTAACTTTGCAGGGACTTACAGCAAAAAAATTTAATTTTCAGTCACAAATGGAGTGACCAGCATGGACAGTGTTCATATAAATGATTTAAAACAATGGTTATGATTAATACTTTTTATACAGTATTAATTAATTAATACAGTTGTGTTGAAGGATCAGGATCAAACGGTTAATTAGCTTTAGTTCACCAAACCATGCTTTAACTGAAATGTAATATACAAAGACAAATTCATAAAAATATAAAAACAATAAGGTGAATGTGCAAAATATAAGCGAATGAGGATGCATAATCAATGAATTTAGTAGACTAGTGCAATAATACTGATTAAAACTCAACATAAACCTCAACTGGACAGTAACATGTATACAGTACACAGAAAATAAATGAGTTTGCCTTAGTGAAGTGCATCATCAAACATGCTATATTATACAACTTTTTTTATGGCTTTAATTTTGACGTTTTGAAGCTTTTCTAGGAAAATTTGAAATAATGAACTCTATAATCCTCAGGGTTTGGTTTTACATAAGTCTATTATTTATTTATTTTTATATATAAAATATATTCATTAACTTATTCTGACAAATTTGACGAATGAGCGATAGACATCATGGCATATCACACGTTCGTCAAAAAAAGACAATGCATAAATTCAATTGCATATTCCTTGCACTTCAGAAAAATAAATAAATAAACAAATGTAAGAGACATAGACAGCACCCTTTAATCTTACTTGTCATTTTTGTCAAAAAACAAAACAAAAAACAATGCTTTCATTGAAAAATATATCTAAGCCTTCAAACAGATCCAACTCTCCAAAGACATTTTTTGTATAATGCAGCCAACCAATCGGGACACACGTTTTATGTAGTTCAGAGACGAATATTATATAAAATTGTCTCTACACAGAGATGCACTTACAAATGACGCATACTGTACAGCCATATTCAAAGTTTTGAGAATAACACAAATATTATTTTTCACAAAGTCTGCTGCTTCAGTGTTTTTAGATCTTTTTGTCAGATGTTACTATGGTATACTGAAATACAAGTATTTCATAAGTGTCAAAAGCTTTTATTGATGATTACATTAGGTTTATGCAAAAAAGTCAATATTTGCCTTTACTTCTTTTTCAAGACCTCTGCAATTCGACCGGGTGTACTGTTAATCAACTTCTGGGCCACATCCTGACTCATGGCAGCCCATTCTTGCATAATCAATGCTTGGAGTTTGTCAGAATTTGTATGTTTTTGTTTGTCCACCACCACCTGGCCATGCATGCTTTTTTTTTTTTTTTTTTTAACCATTCTTTATTCGTGGTAGTGTTCTTAGGCAAAATTGTGAGTGAGCCCACTCCCTTGACTGAAAAGCAACCACAAAATGTCACATTTTTCCTTTTTCTTCCTTTTTAAAACTATTTCTTCTTGAGGACCATTCATTTGTAGGTTTGGTTCTCAGCCAAGGGAGTGGGCTCACTCACAGTTTTCCATTTTCTGATAGCAACTTCTTTCAACCATCCAAGAACAGTTTGGTGACAAACAATCTCTTTTCCAGCTATAAAGCTCCTTGCTATAAAGCTAAAGTGAACAAAAGGCTCGGGGAAAAAAAACATCGAATTTTTGCCTCCGTGGCCAAGAAACATCCCAGACCTTAATCCCATTGAGAACTTGTGCTCAATCCTCAAGATGGTGGTGGACAAACAAAAACCCACAAATTCTGACAAACTCCAAGCATCGATTATGCAAGAATGGGCTGCCATCAGTCAGTTGTGGCCCAGAAATTGATTGACAGCATGCCAGGAAGAAATTGCAAAGGTCCTGAAAAAGAAGGGCCGACACTGCAAATATTGACTCTTGGCATAAACTAAACGTAATCGTCAATAAAAGCCTTTGACACTTATGAAATGGTTGTAATTGTACTTCAGTATACCATTGTAACATTTGACAAAAAGATCTAAAAACCCTGAAGCAGCAGACCTTGTGAAAATTAATATTTCTGTCATTCTCAAAACTTTTGGCCACGGCTGTGTACTGTATATGCAGTCACAGTAAATTGGAAAGTCCATGATAAAAAGGCTGGACAAAATGTTTTTCATATGTTTTTACAGAGACGTTTACCGTGTCACATTTTTCCCTTTTGTTAGGTCAGAATTATTTCTTTTAACATACAGTACAGAAAAGTATATATTTTTGACTTTTTTTTCGCAGTACTTGTATGCTGAACTGTGATATACAGTATATTTTTGTATTGTATAAAATATGCATTATTTAAAAACCTGGCAGAAAGCTTGATTGTGTATTATATGGCTCAGGCAGAAAGAACCGCAGCTAATTTACTGGCAGGCTTGGATCCAGAATTAAGGAGAGAGGCAGAGAGAGAGAGAGAGAGAGAGAGAGAAAAAAAGCATGCAGCAGCAGCACAAAATATCTGCAATGCTATAATACATGAAGAACTTGCGCTTTGATTTTGAGATAAAATCTTTGATGTATTATTTTAGTCTGTTTGAATCTAACCTTCAGTGAATATGTAAACGGTGAGTTTTTTATTTATTTATTTATTTTATATGAATTATGACTCAGGCAGCACAATGTACTTTGTGCTGGATTGGGGCCAAACGTATCCACACAGTACATCAGTGTCTTTTTAGCATAATACCAGAACTAATTCATTTGGATCAGCAGCACCGCGACCCACCGTGACACTGTGTCGCCCTGAAACTGATACATTTTAAAGATCTGCACTAAAACTGATTTATACCCAGCCCAGGTTATCAGAGAATCCTGTCACATCTGGGCTTAAGATGCAGGATGCAAAGGTTATATATTTTTAACCTCTAGCCCAGATGTGGCAGTGATATAGATCAGAAATGGGTCAAGTCAGCCACAGCAATAGCCTGCATAATTATCCATAAAGCTAATACAAAAATTATGGGTTTGTTAAATATTATTGTCATAAAATAACTAGTTTTTTGGACATATGATATATTAATTTATTTTTCTTAATTATGTTTTCAGTGCCACATTTTGGATCACTGCTGTGGTTGTTGGTGAAAGATAACACTCCTTTGGCGTAATCACCCCAACCTCACCAAATATCAAATCATAACGACAAACTAAAATTACTAACTGTTGGCTTTCTTGATTCAACGTAATTGGCAAGCAAAGAATAACTACCACCATATGAGACCCGGTTCCATCTGCATGAAGCAGTAACTGCAGGCAGGAATAATAACAAGTGCATACACAAAGAAAAGTGAAAGAGTAAAAGACCAACAATTTTAGGTCAAGAAGAAAAAAGCGAAAACCCTTTTACTAACAGGCACAAATGTTGGGTGTAGGGGTTGCACAATGCCCCACCCCCTCACACACGACCTCTGTGCCACCAACGCCGGCACACCGGCAGCTCTGCCCCAGTCAACTTCTTTTTACCCCACAAAACTTTTTTTTTTTTCCATGAAGGATTTAAGCTTGTGTTTGTCGGACTTTTCTATTCATAAGGACTGTACTTACAAAATAAATAATATGAATTAATATTAATAGGTACGTAGCATGGGAGTATCTTTTAACAGCCCCACGAACATGAAAGCCATATTGCTTTTATACAACTGTTCTACTGTCAATCAGTTCACAGACACCACAGACTGCGTCTTTATGTCTGTGTATTCCGATTTGGTTTCTTCAGTCTCAGATTCTTTAGAATAAAACATGGGCAACGTGGTTAACGAACATGTTCTTGGACACCCCTGCATCCTTGAAGACCTCTGCCCCCCCCAATTTTAAACCAACAGTTACTGTACACTGTACAGTACTTTCATGTTTGTTAAAGATTTAATTGGTTTGCATGGCTTCTTTGCGAGCAGCCTCTAAAGGTCTAATCAATTAAATTCAATACAATTCAGTTGTATTTATATAGTGCCTTTAACAATAGTCACTGTAGCAAAACAGCTTTACAGTATAGAATCAAGAAGAATTGGAAAAAGAACAGGAAAAATGTCCCGTGGAAGGGTCGCAACAGCGGACCATCAATCCGCACAACAACTTGGCACAAGTTTTACACCGGATGCCCTTCGTGACGTAGCTATATAATTATCTGTCAATAATCAGAAGGCATGTAGACATATAGTCTCACCTCTAATTTTCCTAATACACTACATGGTCAGAAGGTTGTGCAGCCTTGACCTTTGCACCCATGTGCAACCTGTTGTTGCGAGAGGAGATCTGGTTTTCAAGTCTCTGTTCAAGCCGCCCGAGTTGTTCTGCTTCCACCTTGGCAAACAGCTTGCATAAAAAAGTGAATGTTATCCAATTCTGAGGACTGATGGTGTTCAGTGTTATTAACATCTGTAAGGAATTAAATTGTAACTCCAGTGGTCAGCCGATCTAAATGTGCTTTTTGTCAAGGGACTATTATTTTCTTAAACCATTCATGAGACCAATTCATACCACCACCTGGTAAGGAAGCATACTTGGTATGCATCAAGAGTTGGTGGAATTTTTTGACAGCCAAGCTGCTAAACTGAAGTTTGAGACGGGAAAAGTGTGCTGAGGCAGAGCGCTGGAGCCCTGTAAAAGTAAGATGAGTTATGAAAAAAAAAACTCTGAATACAGTCCGTAAGAAATAGTGATAATTCCACGCAACCAAACTTGCTTTTTCTACTTAACAAATATTGATACATTTTATGTATCATTTTACATATGTGCAAAGTGGTGGCAAATGGACAAAAAATTTAAACAAATTTATATTTTATTCAAATTCTGATGACTAGTAATTAAAAAAAGGAACACCTAAAGACGAGTCATAAGTACAGGTTTATTGTTGGAAAATGTGATATCTTTTATAATATTACAGTCAAAATCTAGAAAAAAATTTTTTTTTGGTGCTAATGTACAGCATTGTCCAAAAGTCGTGAGCCACCCCTCATTTTTTTTTTTTTATATTTTGCTTTTAAAGAGCCAGACTGTATTGTAATTTTTACATTTAAGGAATAGTTCTCTGGACTTCCTGAAGGACTATTTTTAGTCAGGCTCTCATTTTCAATCCTGTCCCTGTACCTGAGCAGTTTCAGAGGAATGTATTTTGTTTGTTAAGCCATACAGTGTCTTATGAATCATTCAAGCATAAAACAATCCTTCTAACTTAACTAACTTAACCTTCTAAACCAGCGAGAAAAGGATACAGATGATGACAGATGATCGGGCTGATGATTAGTATACTGGTGATTCTGAATGCTGAGTGGTTAGAACAGACAAGAGGGGAAATGAGGTTGCTGCTGAGGTTGCTACTGTACATAAACAACCAATTTTTAAATTGTAGCTTTAGGCACTTTTGAAGCCTGTCGTAGTAAATAATTTCTTCCTGTGTCTTTTAATTGAATCTAAAATATGAAATTTATTATGAAGAAATGAGGGGTGAATCAAGACTTTTGCAAAGTTCTGTAGGTCGAAGTAAATCTAACGAGGGATGTAAATTTTCCTACATATGACTGCCCTCTAATATCACAACCTGTTTAACTTCCTCTTCTTCTCTCTCACTCTTCTTCTATCCCTCATATATGTCTTTCTCCACTCCCTATCCGTATATCATCCTGTCTCGGTGTGACTCCCTATGAATAATTCATCAATAAAAGTGAGCGATGGAAGATGGAATGCAGCACTGGGAGAAGTGACGGGTAAAAGTGCAGTTCTGTCTCACAGACTAAGGTGCAGTCTGACCCTCAAGCTGCACAGATATTCTCTCTGGGTGCTGACGCTGGTTTCAGAAAGCTGCCTCCTGTTGACCGTGATTCGTTCAAACGATTAGCACTCAGCGCTTTAAGTTTGATTTATGAAAATAATAGGACTATTTTTGGAAAGTAGATGTGGCGCTGTTATTTGCCCTCTTTGATATGTCATGCAGTTTCGGTCTTGTTATGCAGCAAAGGAGATTTTTAATATAGACAATGAGACTGTGAAGGGCATCGAAGGTTACACAAATAAGATGCCGTACACAGTCTGCATGAAAACGAATTGTGATCCTTACATGAGGTGTTTGAATCATAACCACATATTTGCATGCCTTGGATGTTTATTACAGTGTTTAATCTATTCCATTAATATTCCTTGAGCACAGTAGGGGTTTCATAGCTATTAATTTTTACTAGTTGCCTAATAATTAAAAAAAAGTACTCAATAAGCTCAACGTTAAAAAAATATGCTCCAGGACAAAACTATTTTAACATGTTTTATTAATGCAGTGAAAACGCTGATAAGCAAAAGCATAGGGTGCATCAAATGGCTCTTAGTTAATCTAGAGGTTTCCATGCTAAAGATAGTAAAAAAATAAATGAATTTACTGAAATTGTGGATTCTGGAACTGAGCTCAAGCTCTAGTTTGGAATATTTTGTTTCTTACAATATTTACCATCAGCCACATGCTTTGTGATACTGTATCTTTTCAGCTGTAGAAGTGTTCAGAGGTTGAAGTTAACTAAGTACATTTAGTGTACTTAAATGCAGTTTTTATGTATCTGTACTTTACTTGAGTATTTTTATTAGTGGATACTTTTACTTCACTACGTCCTACAACAAATGTCTGTACTTTCTACGTCACTACATTTCTACATGTTACAATATATTGTAACCACAGAGGCGTGCAATATTTGAAGCGTTAACATCGCCACCTGCTAATGGTTATACGCAATTGCATGATTTGCCTTGCCTCTATTTAACGCTTAATCAGATGGCTGCAGACAGCAACAAAAACAACACATTCATAGTCGAGAAAATGAGCCAGAGAGAGACGTTTTTTTACTAGGACTTAAAGGCTACTGTGAGCTAGTACAGTCTCAGTACTTTTGATATTTGAAGTTTAGTACTATTGTACATTTACTTAAGTAGAAATATAAATGTAGGACTTGTACTTTTACTTGGGTAATGTACCTAGAGTATGTCTACTTTTAATCAAGTCCAAGATTTGGGTTCTTTGGCCACCACTGCCAGTGTTTCAGTACAGTATGTTCTCATTTCTGTAGTGTTTGCTGTCATGAACACTTACACCACATGTTAATGTTTCCCAGTCGTGCCCAGTTTTCTGTTTTTTTCCCCCATTATTGTTTCCATTAGAAATTAGAAGTTATATCACATACAGCCCGGATCATAGGTATTTGGACAGCAACACAAAAATGTCAGCATTGTGTCTCTGTAAACAACCACAATGGATATATGAATAATGTGATGGAAGTGTAGACTTTCAGTTTTAGAAAGTGTAGACTATTGCATGAGCTGTTTAGAAATTACAGCATTAAAAAAATAAAAAATAAAAAATCCTGCATTTGCACAATCCCAAAAGTGAAAACATAAAACAATTCCAGAACGGTTTTGTGGCACACTCTGGCCAGTTTTCTTCTTATTTCAATATGGAATAAAGAGATAAATGGTCTGCAACTGATTCCAATTGAATTTGGATTTGTTAGCTGTTTATGGGATCTATCAAGATGCTGTCCCAAGAGGTGTCAATGCAAGTGAAAAGGGCATTATTAGGCTGAAGGAAAAGAAACAAAAACAAAACAAACTTATCGATGAGATGGCACATAACTTGAGTTGTGGCTGAATCTACAATTTGGCGTGCATTAAAAAGAAGAAATCCACTAGCAAGCTCAGAAGAGACAACTAAAGACAACTAAAGTGGATGTTTTCAGAATTCTTGGTGAAGAAAATCCCCTTCGCAGCATCTATCCAAGTTACAACCACCTTCTCCAGAGTGTTTTTATCATTGTCAAAGTCTAAATTTTGATGATGTGTTTTATCATAGAAATAACAGGAGGAAGCTGTCACAACTGTGTTTTTCTATATTTAAATTTTTATCTAAGCATAATACACTTTGAACCTATCTATCTATCTGTCTATCTTTTTTTTTTTTTACATAAATGTGCAGAAAAGTTTATCAAGCTATTAATACTGACGGATGTTTTAGGAATTTGCTGTGGTTTCTTTGTTCCAGCTCTGTTCTGTAATGCTGTCCCTTACAAGAAAAGACAAGAAAAGAAGGGGCGTCGTATAAAATAATTTCTTTTAATGGCGCAGGGCCAATACATGATTTTGAGAAAGCTAAAAAGTTTAAGTATCTCAGTGAGTTATGGTTCACTGTTACAGCTTTTTAAAAACAGTAAAAAAAAAAATGTTCAGTAAACATTGTTAAATGTTTTCCCAAGACAATTTATCTTTCCACAGCCTAAAGCTAAGATGTCTGTGTCCAGCAGTATTGTCAAGAGAATAATATTTGACCTCAGTACTTAAACCACATTAATCATGACAATACAGATCACACACTGGTGCCATCCATTACTATCCCTTACTACACTTTATATTATACTACATAACCAAAATGTATCAATGAAGGTTGTAACTTTTTGAATATTAATTAATTAATATAACTATAATTACTAATCCATAATGTATATGTATATTATCAAACATCAATGTTTAAAATCATATAGGTTAATAATCAAATTATGATTTAAGAAGAATAGGATTATTTTATGAAACAAAGTATTAATGATCAGTCTTTTACATAAGGAAAAAATTATTATAATAATTATGCAATAATAACAATATTTAAAAAATAATATAATCTAATGCAATCAAGCTTTGACAAAATTACAAAATTAATCATATTGACCCTAACTGTACTTAAGTCCAATAATTATGTTATATATTGTATTCCAGCCATGAGCCCAGTGACTAACCTATAGCTACTTTGACTAGCCTCATTCTCTTGATGGTCACTGCGTGTCCTTGCATCTTTGCTTTATGCAGTGTTTATAAAATATTTGATTGGTTACAGTTCTTGGTTTTCTAATTGGCGTAATCTCATGTTTATGGGTGTGGAGCGGGGGCTGTGTGTCATCAAGCACTTAGTCTAGTTTTATCAGCAGTTGCTTACATATACTGTACACTCCTACAGTAAATATCACTGTGCTACACTACTGTACACTGCCCAGCCCAAAACAAGGTGCCGTTTGGATTTAAATATGAAAATAGTTAAAAGTCCTGATTGGATAGACTTTAAATGGAAGTCGTACCTCATGGTTGTGGAAAAGATTTTACTTTGTTTCAGAAAGGTTAGATTATTGGCCTGGGAACAACTAAAAAGAGAACAACTAAAGAGATTGTCACAATGACTGGAATTGAGTTACTGTAAGAACTGTCCGACGCATTATTGAAATGTGAGCATAGCGCTGAACTTTGCAGAAGAATTATGGTCAGAAAAAAAATCATGAATGAATTGAAGATCGAATAAACGCTTGGCAAAAACTGCATCTGCAACGTTGACAGAAAAAAAACCCAGCTATGTAGCTTATGTAGCCTATGTAGAGCTTATGTGTGTGTGCACATATAATTTGACACCGTGCCAGGTCTCACACACTCTATTCAATTTTATTTGTATAGCGCTTTTAACAATTGTCATTGTCTCAAAGCAGCTTTACACAATCAAAAGAATTATTT
>JAQMYL010000011.1:21153552-21166356 GCA_030014365.1 Clarias pachynema | reverse complement strand
AGCTGGTTTTTCTCATCTGGTTTTGCTGAGACATATAACTGTGTGTCATCAGCATAACAATGAAAACTAATACCATGTTTACGGATTATGTTGCCCAGAGGAAGCATGTAAAGGGAAAAAAAGCAGTGGGCCTAAAACTGATCCTTGTGGAACACCAAACTCCACAAGAGAGCATGCAGAATAATCACCATTTAAGTCTACAAACTGATATCGATCGGTCAAATAGGATCTGAGCCAGGGGAGCGCTGTACCCATAATTCCTACTGCATTTTCTAATCTGCGAAAAAGGGTAGCATGATCAATGTTGTCAAAAGCTGCACTGAGGTCGAGTAATACAAGCATAGTTACACAACCCTGACCGGAGGCCAATAGGAGGTCATTTACTACTTTAACGAGTGCTGTTTCTGTACTGTGATGAGGCCTAAATCCTGACTGATACAGTTCATGTGTGCTATTTCTATGTAGATATGAGCATAGCTGCTCCGCTACTATCTTTTCCAGAATCTTAGAGATAAAGGGGAGGTTTGATATTGGCCTGTAATTGGACAGCTGACAGGGGTCGAGTTCAGGTTTCTTAATAATCGGTTTAATGACTGCTAATTTAAAAGATTTTCTCTCGCTCTCTCTCTCGCCTGTGTGTGTGTGTGTGTGTGTGTGTGTGTGTGTGTGTGTGTGTGTGTCCCCTCTCTGCTTCACACACTTTGCATGTTCATTTGTTTGTTTGTTTTACGTTACAGCAGTTATTCCGTTAGTATGCGCTCACACGAGTGTCAGTAGCGATGTTCCTTGCTAATTTTTCCGACAAAACAGTCTTTTCGTTAATGTGTTTATGTGAAACTCAAATAGAAAGGAGAAAGGTTTACTGTGTAATAAAGTCTCATTAGAAGGTTAAAAATCCATTCAGCCTCTCTTGTGTGTGTTCGCGCGCGTAATTTGACACCGTGCCGGTTCACACACTCTCTCTCGGGACGGGAGGGGCTACACACACACACACACACACACACACACACACACACACACACAAACGGAAACACTTATTTGTCGGGATTTATTTTTACTTTTTTTTAAAAGGTAAAGTGCAGGTTAATTTGTTTTATTTTTACTTAATATTTTGTGTTATTTATTTTTATGTATTTATTTTTTTGGGCTGTGGAACGAATAATTTGAGTTTCCATTATTTCTTATGGGAAAATTTAATTTGGTTTACGTGTGTTTTGGAATACGAGGCCACTTCCGGAACGAATTATGCTCGTAATCCGAGGTTCCACTGTATTATTTATTACACTATGTACTTATTTTAAATAACAAGCACAAGAAGTTTGCAATTTGCAGGTGTAAAGTGAGCTAAACCGTACAAAATTTTAAGACATCCATCACCATAAACTTTAACAAGCCAAAATGAAGCAGGGTAATAATCAAAATTAAACTCAGCCAGCATCATTAAACTATGAAGTTCCTGGACATATTTTACTGTTATAACGGAAAACTGTCAAGCCCCTTGAATTAAATGTTATACAAGGCTGTAACGTTAATTGTTTATTTGACTAAACAAACCAGATCTTTTGCCTGCGTTTATTTTTATTGCTCAGGCTATCATGAATGATATCTCTGCTTTATGCCGACTTTGCTGTACCGTCCATTTACTCTCTCTGAGTGACTGGTATCAGTGTTTTAGGTTGAGGTTTGTTTTCTCTCTCCCTCTCTTTTCTCTTCTTTTCTCTTCATTTAACGCCTGTCTAACAGAGAGATAATGACTCTCACTATGTGTTTTCTGTTACATGTTTCTGTTACATGACCTTGCCACAAAAACAGCATTTAACTGGTGTTCCACACTTGATCTAATGGCACTCTTCAGCTGCTCATTATTTAATCAAGACTGCAGTAATTAAAATAATTTGAACCGCTTGTTGTGTTTTTTAAAACTGTGTCAATCCTGAAAGCCGCTTTGCGCACAGTGCTGTGTGGTGCGGTGTTATCAGTGTTGCTGTCGCTCCCAGTAGCTTCACTATGTTATTATTAATCCATCCATCGTCTATAGTACCTACGCTCTACAGGGTCGTTGAAGGCCTGGGATCTACTGTACCTACCTACCAACAAAAACATTTCTAGTGTTCCCCAAGTTCATAACAGTGAATAAAACATTGTAAAATTTGGATACTGTTATCTTTCTTGGTCTACCTGTATGTCTTCACTTTGTTACCTTTGGTTGGTTTGCTAGTTACAATAAAAGTTCCACAAGCTAGCTTAGAACTCAAAATCACCTCAAGAACCATGCCCTTTTATTTGTCACCAAACCCCTATAAAAAGAAGTCCTCCAAATAACAGAACACAAATTAATCTCCCGACCAGGAGCCTTAAAGTCGATATTTCCCCAGGGTCTCATTCAGCAACATGGGAATAAGTGGGGGTTTGAAAATTGTACTGCAGCCAGCTACTAGAGGACCTCAGTGATGTTTGGGCTTCCCTTTTGAGTCCCTGATGTGATTTACTTTTTAGTTTTACTCTCGGTTCCCTCTTTTGTTGCACAGTTTTTGACTCCCTGTTCGGGAGTCAAAAAAGGTATAATCCTCTGTCTCTGTTTGGACGTAATGTTTTGATTATCTCTTTTTTGACATTCTGTTTTGACTAAGTTTTTGACATTGACTCTTTTGGTTCCCTGTTTTGACGTGCTCTTACTGTATTTGATTGCCTGTTTTAAATCTCTCTTTTCACTCTCTCATTTGACTCCCTGTTTTGACTCTCCCTTTGACTCCTTTTTTTGCCTCTCTCTTTTGACTCCATTTTGACTTTCCCCTTAACCCCCTGGTTTGACTCTCTCTTTTGATTGCCTATTTTAAATCCGTCTTTTGACTTTCTTATTTGACTCCATTTTTACGCTCCTTTTGACTCCCTGTTTTGACTGTCTCTTTTGATAACAGCATGGCACTAACATAATTTCTGTAATGTATTTAAATGAGAGGATTTGATGAATGTGTATATTTCCATGAGTTATTTGTTTTTAGTAACAGCTTATTTACAGGGACTGTAATTAATTGAGCTTGCGCGTCATATCTGTGTTAAAAACTATGCTGTTATTTAACAAAGAGCACTATATAATCACTGATATCATTAACCTTTCTGTTAAGAGATGATCTATTATGCCTTATACACCAGGAAAAAGAGATTCTGGTGAAGAAATGACTTTACAGCTGCATCAAAGTGAGTAATAGCAGGAACGTGAACTGTGTACATACTGTATAACAGTCCATAACTTTAAATATAACTATAAACAGGTAAAAAGTCTGCCATGTTGTTTATTAATAGATTACACATTGTACTTAAAAGAGGAATGAAACACTGTGTTAATGGTGCAGATTATGTTTCCTTTAACTACACGCTCTGTTGCTTTGATTTGATTTGAACTTGTTGTTTTACGCCATACATGTTCACTGATAAAGCCCTGACCTTTTGTTTTTATGGTCAGGTGTAAAGCCCTACTGGGAGAGCTAGCCCCAGACTCCACAGCGTCTGAAAGGCTCACTGATCATCCTAATAAGTCCGGTTTGGTTTCATGAGATTTCTGATGTCCCTCACAGCTCGACTAACTTTCATCGTATCTATGCCTTCCTGTCTTTGCACAGTCATTCACAGTATAATGAACATGTTACACTGTGCACACAGCACAGCAACCCCTGTTTCGTAATGCACCATTTTGTTATGCAAAGTCGACTCTGGGTTTATCTTTTTATACATATGTATCCGTGTTTCTATCACCCTCCATGAACACACATACTAGTGATGGGAAGTTCGGATCATTTTAATGACTCGGTTCTTTGAATCTCGTTCATCAATGTGATTAAATCCTTTTTTAAATCATTAAATTCATTTTGTTCCTTTGATCAGAAATAAAATAAAATGTTACATTTCAAATAAACACATCTATATACACAAGTTTTGGCTATAGTTCCAGTAATGAAAATATTACAATGCAGCAAAGCACATATTATGATAAACAGAATGAGTAGTTACCTCTCATATCTTCTTGTCCGAGTTGTTACTGTAATAAAAAAAAAAAATCTATTTCACTGCATAGCGTCTATGGGAGTCTATGGAAACGAATGGATCGGTCCAAGCCTCTAAAGGTAAATACTCATTTCTGTTTCCTGTACATAACGTATGGAGGTTTTGCGAGTAGAAAATTACAGAATCAGTCACTGAGATACTAGTTCTTCTAAGTCACATTAAAGACTTGTTCAAAAAGAACAGATCGTTCATGAACAACCCATCATGTTTTGACTCTCCCTTTGACTCCTTGTTTTGACTCTCCCTTTGACTCCCTGTTATGACTCTTCCTTTGACTCCCTGTTTTGACTCTCCCTTTGACTCCCTGTTATGACTCTGCCTTTGACTCCCAGTTTTGACTCCCTGTTTTGACTCTCCCTTTGACTCCCTGTTATGACTCTGCCTTTGACACCCAGTTTTGACTTCTTTTTTTTAACTCTCCCTTTGACTCCCTGTTTTGACTCTCTCTTTTGACTCCAATTTGACTCTCTCTTTTGACTCCATTTTGACTCTCCCTTTGACGCCCTATTTTGACTATCCCTTTGACTCCCTGTTATGACTCTGTCTTTGACTTCCCGTTTTGAATCTCTCTTTCGATTCCTTGTTTTGACTCTCTCTTTGACTCCCTGTTTTGACTCTCCCTTTTGACTCCCTGCTTTGACTCTCTCTTTGACTCCCTGTTTTGACTCTATCTTTGACTCCATTTTAACTCTCCTTTTGACTCCTTGTTTTGACTCTCTCTTTTTACTCCCTTTTTACTCTCTCTTTTTACTCCATTTTTACTCTCTCTTTGACTCCTTGTTTTGACTCCCTTTGACTCCATTTTGACTTTGATTTTGGTTTGTTGGTATATTTCAGGTTTTTTTTTTTTTGTGGTGACCAATTAAATGTCCCCATAAGGTTAAAAATGTCAGACTTTTATATCTTTGTGAGGATATTTTGTCCACATTATGATATAAAATGCACATCATTAATAAAAATCACATTCCTATCATTATTGGTCCTCAAACGTGGATAAATACATTTCTAACCCCACACACAGACACACAGCTTTATTGGATACAGCAGTAAATAAACAATGAGAAGTGACTCTGTGTGTGCGCACTCGCGCGTGTGTGTGTGTGTGTGTGTGTGTGTGTGTGTGTGTGTGTGTGTGTGTGTGTGTGTGTGTGTGTGTAAATGCGCATGCCTTTTGTCATTCCCATTGTATTTCTTTCCATGCCCTTCTCCTGTAATGTTGTATAGATTCTGCTTCTATTCCATACGCTGTATTTTATTTATTTATTTATTTTATTTTGACACACACAGTCGAGAAACGTTCCCATCAGCACTTTAGACAGACGGCACATTTAGATCATCGCTGCCATGCTGCATTTTAGTTATCATTACTCACTCCAGGGCCATTCATACCATTTTTCTCTTTCTCCCAGGAAATCTGTCTCTTTTTTTTTTCCCCTCCTCACTTCCTTCTTTCATTTTCCTGCTATATTAGCTGCATGAAAACAAGCTGTGTTGCTGCTGCAGGCAGGCCAAATGTGTGTGTGTGTGTGTGTGTGTGTGTGTGTGTGTGTACTGTAGAATATTTCAAATAGTGTGTTTTATATCAAGGCAAATAATACTGAAGGTAAATATTAGATGTTTCATTGGATCTTAGAGCAGTTTAAGGACTGCGAGTGTGGGATTATTTCCTGCTGTCTTAGAGCTGTCTTAATTTCCTACTTAATGTCCTTCTCCTAATGTACATTACTCATGTCTATAATAACCGCTTGTTCATTATACAGTATAAAGTGTTACTATCATCATTACTCAACCCTAGATGCACACAGATAGATAGATAGATAGATAGATAGATAGATAGATAGATAGATAGATAGCCTTATATTCATATCCTTATTTCTGCCTGACAGGAGTGGACCCTGGTTTGTGTGTGTGTGTGTGTGTTTGAATGGTCAACCAGTGCACCTTAGGACATGCTTACCTCCTTACCACGGAATTGTAAAGAGTGTCATTTTATTTAGGCTTCTTGACAGTCTGACCCCGTTTCCCCGTTCTGGTGACTGAAGAGAACATTAAATGAAGCTCCTGACCCGTATTTGCATTATTTGATGCATTACTGATGAGGTGAACTGAGGATGGGTTCCCTGTTCCTCTGAAGGTTTCTTCCTACTGCCATCTCAGGGAGTTTTTCCACGCAACTGTCGTCATCGCCCTCGGCTTGCTAATCAGGGACAATCACATTTCATACAAACTTCCATAATTTCTTTTGATTGTAATAAAGCTGCTTTGCAACAATGACAATTGTTAAAAGCACTATACAAATAAAATTGAATTGAATTGAATTGAATTACTCTGCAGTCACATGATCGGCGGCGGTGTGTCAGATGAATTACAACAAATCAGCTCATTGTGTGTGTGTGTGTTTGTGTGTGTGTGTGTTAGTACAGAATAATTTCGCACTCTATAGGGCTTATTGTGTCAGACAGTGGGACTGGGGACTATGTTTGATCTGCAGAGTTTATAGCAGGCATCGCAGGCTCTTAGAGGTCAATGAGCCGCAGCACAGGGGAGCTTTGAGTTCATCTCAGTACTCCTCATTCCACCTGCCTGCCTGAGAGACCAGAGCTGTGTGTGGGTTTAGGAGGAGAACGATACGCATGGGGACAGGAAGTGGCAAACAAATCTAGCGAATGGATTCCAACTGTTTTTTTAATTTATTTATTTTTTGTTATTATTAGTTTCTTTCTGGTTGTAATGTTCTATTTTTAGCTGTTCTCGTTATTGCGTTACAGGAATATACTACTACTACAACTACTACTAATAATAATAACAACAGCAACAACAGCAACAACAACAATAGTGGTGTGGTAGAAATGTTTTGAGGAAGCCAACTGAGACAAGGCCTCTAGTCTATTGTATCATTATTTCTACTGTAAAGTGTAATTAGACTGACTTACTAATCCTCTTGTATGAAGTTGACATACAGTCTTATGCAAAAGTTTAGGCACCCCTTGATAAATAACAAATTTTGTTGATTTTTTTAATTGAAAAGATGTTAACACAGTCTCTCTTGGAAACAAAAAAAAAAAGCACAATATTTTTTAGCAAACATTGACGCATAGTTACTTTTTATGTCATAGATTGAACAAAGATAAAAAAATAAAAACATTATTGTGGCACTGTGCTAAAGTTTGGGCACCCTACATAATCAGTACTTGCAGTAGTAACACCACCTCTGGCAGATATCACAGTTTGCAAACGTTTTTTATAGCCAGCTGAAAGTGTCAATTCTTGTACTTGGGAAGTACAAGAATCCCTTCTTCCCTGCAAAGGGCTTCTAGTTCTGTAATATTCTTTGGTCGTCTTGCATGCACAGCTCTTTTAAGATCTACTCACAAATTTTCAATGATGTTTAAATCAGGGGACTGTGTTGGCCTTTCCAAAACCTTCAGCTTGAGTCTCTTGAGGTATTTCATAGTGGATTTCAAGGTATGTTTAGGATCATTGTCCTGTTGTAGATGGTGTGATGTTTGCTTCCAGAATTTGCTGGTATTTAGTGGAATCCATTCTTCCCTTCACCTGTGCAATGTTTCCTGTGCCACCGGCTGCAACACAAGCCCAAAGCATGATAGATCCCCCCCATGCTTAGTAGTTGGCAAGGTGTTTTTTTCATGAAATGCTGCTCCAAATATGCCTTTGCTGATTGTAGCCAAAGAGTTCTACTTTAACCTCATCAGTCCACAGCATTTGTTTCCAAAACGCATCAGGCTTCTGTAGATGTTCTGTTGCATACTTCTGATGTTGGATTTTATGATGGGGACACAAGTAAGGTTTTCTTCTGCTGACTCTTCCATGAAGGTCTTGTGGAATGGTGCACTTGATAAAATCTTCCTGCAGGTTGTTTGCAGTCAAATGTGGGTTTTGATTTGTCTTTCTGACCAGCATACGAGCAGCTCTCTCTAAGAGTTTTCTTGGTCTTCCAGATCTCATCTTGACCTTCATAGTTTCCCTGAACTGCCTCTTTAGTCTGAATCTCTTAATTACATTTCTCACTGTGGAAACTGCAAGCTGACAACGCTTTGCTATCTTCTTGTAGCTTCCATTTTTAGAGTCTTACACAGCTGCTTAGAGGAACTCATGGTTGTTGAGTGTCTGCAAGTGTGTGCACAAGGTTGGAAGAGTCAAAGTATTTGTAAAGCTTTAAATTTGGCATTTAATAATGACACCTGTTGCCATGAATCAGATCTAACGAGCTGATTAAGGTCTGAAACCTTGTAAAAAGAATCTGAGACTCTGGATCTCTTAGGATGCCCAAACTTTTGCACAGTGCCATAATAATGTTTTTATTTTTTATTTTTGTTCCATTTATGGCATAAGAAGTAACTATGCATCAGTGTTTGCTGAAAATATTGTGCATTTTTTTCATTTCCAAGAGAGACTGTGTTAACAACTTTTCAATTAAAAAAATCACCAAAATCTGTTGTTTATCAAGGGATGCTTGGCAACAAACCCAAAAATGGCTCAGCACCCACTTACCTCAAAGCGCTTACCGCACTGCTGCACCACCACGTTCCCTCCTATCCTTCAGCACTGCTCGACTGGTCCCACCATCGCTCAGGGATCTAGGAAGACATGCATCTAGACTGTTTTTTTTTTTTGTCCTGGCACCTAGGTGGTGAAACTTCCTGTAGATATCCGTACAGCCGAATTAATGGCATTCTTTAAATAATGTCTAAAACCGAGCTGTGCTCTTAAATATAAAAAAAGGAAAATGCCAACAGTGTTTGTGTGATGGTACTGCTAGTGAGTAAATAGTAAACCAGTGTAAGAGTATAGTTTTTTTAATGGAAACTTAAAAGCACTTATGTAAGTCACTATTGATAGGGCCGTCTTCCAAATGCTGTAAATATCAATAGTATTCAACTGACTATATATATCAACTGACTATATAACTGACTATATAATTCCATATGCGTTATTTCATGGTTTTGAAAAAATAAAAAAAAAATCCAGTATTGTTCTAGAATGTAGAAAATAAATCCAAACTTGTGTCCAAACTTTTGACTGGTCCTGTACATAAACTTGGGCGATTACTACAGTACTGTATGTGCGGTGCTGCCATATTTGATTAATGCTTCGTAACAGTCATCATAAGACTTTCCGTACAAAGAAGGCAAAGTTGATTTCACGCCATGTTGAATTTTGGGTAATATTGTGTTTTTCGTGAGGAACACTCTGCCCTTCTACAACTTCACCATGTCAGTAGATCAATGCTACTGCTTTTATACTGGATCACTCTATCGTTCAGGGAGAAAAAAGGACAACGGCTCATGGGTTTTTTTCCCTATAAGAAACAAGATTATAGAAAAAAAATTATGAATACAATAACTGATTAAACCCACTAAAATAATCACATTGTTGATTTTGTTTTTGACATTTTTTTGCAAGATTTTTTTTGTTTTGTTTAGTAACTGAGCAACGATAAAGGAGTGTGCTTTACCTGTACAGCTATGACTGTGCCCTCTGAGTTTTCTGTCTTATGAGCGAGCACATCTTGCACCCAGCCACTGCTAAACTCTTTAAGAGCTTCTGGGGATTTGTAACTTTTAAACTTACTCAAAGTGTATCTATGCACTCAGTCCAAAACTGAGATAATTTACACTGTGTGTGTTTGTGTGTGTGTGTGTGTGGAGGGGGTACAAGTGGCGCTAATGCATTGGAATCTGTAATCCAGTCTGGAGTTATATATGGAGCTGTGTTATTTATCATTATTCGTTTGCCCATACTCAGCATTGCGGCATTTAACCTCATCCCCTCTCATTCTCCTTACAATCTCTTCACTATTACATTTGAACTGTTTAAACAACTTTTTAACCAAAACAGAGCAAAAGGTGTGCAGGTAACCACGGTAGAAGGCACAGGTAAACAGAGCAAGTATCTTGATACCTCACCTACCTTTGAATAAACAAGTACAGTTTAAGTACTTCAATCGGCATGTTAATGCCCCTTTGTTTTTTGTTTTTTTGCTCTTAATGATTACTCAGTTTTGCACCAGTTTTTGGCACCAGTTTCCCAGAGTAGTATTACAATGATACAGTACTTCAGACAATATCATGTTAGACACCATACAGTAGGACTTTATAGAGTATCAGGGTGGGTATTGTGCCACAGTTGGTACAGTACATGGTAGTACTATGGTATGTGCCACTATACTTTGGTGAATACCATGGTACTTATTGGGTCTGCTGCGTATGCTGTGGCTATCAAGGTTTAACTGGTGTCTACTAAGGTATGCTTGTACAGTACATGCTATTGGTATAGTATAGTACAGGTAGTACCATGTTAGGTACCTGCTGAACTTTGGTAGCTATTGTGGTAGAATAATAGAATAAGTAGAATAGTATTCACCAAAGTATTGTGTTATGCCATTGCAGAGGATTACTATATAAATATTACCCTTATACAGTAGTACATACATGGTAAATTGGCTTTCTTGATTTTTTTTTTATTGTTATTATTATTTTTATTAGTTACAAGAAGATTCAAGAACATTCCCACCTCACACTGACCGTGTATTTTTATTTTTTTCCCCCTCACAGGTGCTGAAAGGCAGTAAGAAGCTGTGCATGTCAGTGCGCTCCATGGGCCGCATCCCAGGTGGTTATGTCACAAATCACGTGTACACGTGGGTGGACCCACAGGGCCGCAGCGTGTCTCCTCCTCCCGACCTGCTGGAGCACCGCAGCGCTACCCTGAACAGAAACCCCGGCCAACAGCGCAGCCACATGCAGCTGCTGCAGGACGGAGACGAGAAGAAGGTGAGGCAGGGAGTTAAAATCTCAGCGTCTGAATGTAATGGGGTTCAACCCAAAACAGCCTGCATACATGACTTACATAAAAGTGGCACTAAAAAAAACATAATAAATAAAGTTTGTTTCCATCATTACTGTATACAGTAGCTTAGTTATTCATATATTTTATATTCAATATATTCAGGCTACAGCATGACCCTTGCAGTTCTGTAGATATGATGTATCCGTTAGCTGCCTAGAAGACGAGCTGAAAATGAAGCATGGATTTATTCCCTCAGTTGAAGGAAGTCGTTGCTGTAATCTCGGTATAACAGTACTCGACATCGCTAAGCGCTGATCATAATTTCCCTGACGTCTGAGAGCGGCTGGGACGTTCACTTTCCTTCAAGTCCCGCTCTATGCACTGTATCGAACGGCAATCTGGGCACTGAGCTCTGTGATAATGAGCAGTGACTAACAGCGAACACTCCGTGCAAGACATAAAATAAATGGGTTTATTCACTTGAGTTGTCTGGCAGCAGCTACACTCAGATAAGCTCTCTGTGCTGCACAGTAATCAAAAAAAAAAATCTCCTTGATTTCGTGTCCAGAATGTGTCAAGAGATTATTTCATTCTCACACATGTCATAAATATGTGTGAACTACAAAGCAGCTGACTGCTAGAGCAATGTACTGTAATGCTAGAGCTTACACTGGGGTTTAGCAATCAGCTGCTTATTCTGCTGTTATGAATAATGAAACAAATAACAAATGTTGTAGAAAAGTGTTACAGCTTTAGATTAATATGGTTTATTATTAATTTAGTTTTACATCCTGATCAGAATATCAGTTTGTTCAGTATAAAGATTTTAATATTGCTACACAATATTTTACTGCCATGCTATCCATTACCTTTTCCTCTGTTATATTCCCAGAGCTGCCCGTGCTAGTATCAGATATTACTAATAAATATGTCAAAGAATAGTCGTCTTCTTCTCATGGGATAAAACACAAGATGAATCTCGCAACATTGACAGCAAAACACGATAAACACCATTTTCTGCATTTTGCCAAATTAGCGTTCTCTGACACACGTCGTTATCTATAATCAGAGGTGGGTAGAGTAGTCAAAAATTGTACTCAAGTAAGAGTAGCAGTACTTTAAAATAATATTACTCAAGTAGAAGTAAAGAGTAGTCATCCAAACCATTACTCAAGTAAAGAGTAAAAAGTATTTGGTAAAAAGATACTCCTGATAAGAGAACAAAATGATAAAACAATGTAAAAATTCTGACCTTTCCAAATAATGAAATAATAAATAAAATAAAATAAAATAAAATAAATAAATAAAACTAAATATCTTTACAAAATCACTTTTTTCACAACATAAAGCTTTTGAAACAGATACCTACTGTAGGTAACATATGTACTGTGTGTTTGAACAGTGTAAACTATTTCCAGTGTAAGATATACTGTATATTCAGTTTCCCTCCAAATGGCTCAGCAGATAGAAAATAACAAGGTTTTACTTTACCATAAACTGTGCCCAGCAGAACAGTAAGAAACTATATTTTAGCCTCTAACTTATTTGATAATTATGTACAGTATGTTAACATTGCAACATTAAATAAAACAGCTAAACTAACCACGGCTGAAGATTTGACTACATGTGGTTATTGTTATTGTGGCTGTTTGGTCAAATGGAGTCATGTGATTATTGTTGCTACGTCTGATTAGTGGAACACAGTCACGTGGTAGATCCACGGGCTGGATTTCTCTGGCAAAAATAAATAATATCTAATCTGTCGAATAAATGGTTAGAGAAGTAACGAGTCGAGTGTAGCCAAGTAAATCTACTCAAGTAAAAGTAAAAAGTATGGTGCAGTAAAACTACTCATAAAAGTAATTTAAAAAAAAAAAGTTACTCAAGTATATGTAACAGAGTAAATGTAACTCGCTACTACCCACCTCTATA
>JAQMYL010000011.1:21113046-21138098 GCA_030014365.1 Clarias pachynema | reverse complement strand
TGGGTTAGAAAAAAATGCACTTACCATGACTGGCCAATAGGTGGCAGTGTATGGGATGATGCACAAGCATCCACTGTGTTGGCCAATATGCAAATATAACAACAAAACCCCTGTATACACAAGAGAACAGCTGTTGAATAGCTGTCTACTGTAGTGACCACTATGCATGAAAGGGTTAAAGTAGTAATTAGCAATTTGTAAAATGTAAAGAAATAATTCATCAAAATCCAGGCCTACTTTCACCTCTAAAAATAAAGAGTGAGAGGAGGCAATTTATGAAAGCATCAATGCCACCTGTCAGTTTGCCGCACGCACCCCCGAGGATTGTGAAAACCATGGTACGTCGTTAATAAAGTGAAGCTCATAACAGAGAATCTCAAGAAAAATAAAATCAGTTGATTTTCGAGTTGACTCAAATAATTTTATAGAAATACATAAAATGTATATGTAAATTTTGTAAAGGTATATGTAGATTTTTTTAATGTGGATGCCATGGATGATGCCCACAACTCCATGAATGCAGCTTGTTCTCTGTTGATTTCACGTTGCGTGGTGGAAAAATGTGCAGTATTAATCTGTGTAATTAATTAATCTGTAGTAATAATGTATTATTTCCGACACTGTCGACTGTGTCACTGTTTCAAACCTGCACCTTCAGTGTTACTAAAAAAAAAAACGTATAGTAGCAGTCACCTGCAGAGACAGCATACAAAATGTTCGTTAATGGACCAGTTACATGTGGGGGGAAAAAGGAATTTCATTTTTGTCCAATCGTATTTTTTATGAGCTCCGTGTCTCCCAGTGTTACTAAAACATTTCTACTCTGTGCGCGTCTCTGCCTGAATGCCATTTCCTCGCTATTCATAATCACTTAGGACAGCTCTGAAGCTCTCCTATATTTTTGTGGAGATAGGAGTGCTTTCCTTTTTTAAGAATGTTGATAAATTGCTCCTACTCCTACTCCTAAAATTAGGTTAAAATTGCATCACTCTGAGAATTTTTGGCTACTTTTTTTTTTTTTTTAAAGCAATTTTCTACTCTGAGATGCTTAGTCAATACAGGCCCTGATCTTGCTCCATCGGCCTGTCCATCCCTAAAAGCAACCCTATGAGGACGAAGATTTACTTCTGATGAAGATGTGAAGACGGCGGTGCTTCCCTGGCCACAGCTCAGCCTAAAACATTTTTAATGAGGGAATATGAATGTATACAGATGGACAATATTTATTGAAAAGCAAGCGGGTGATGTAGAAAAACTATGTATTTGTCTTTTCTGAAAGATAATTAAACTAAATTCTACAGCCGGAGTGCGAATAATTTTTCACTCACCCTCATAGATATTTAGATGTTTTGGCTCAGGTAGGTTTCTGTGCAGTCAGGGAAAATCACCACTGATGTATTTAATCTGCTCTAGTAGATGAAACAAAATGAATAATTTTAATACATTTTCTGACTAATGGGAGAAAATCCTATTGGATTTTCTTTCTTTCCAGTCTGCAACTTGAAACACTAAGATTAAAAAAACAACAACACACATTTACACAATTCACACATTCATGTACCTTAATTTACAGTTATGAAATCCATCATACATGCCCTTGGTGACTGCTAGCTGAAAGCAGACTCATACACATGCCTTGTATTAGTACGGATAAGCTCTAATGCTTTGGCTGTGGTTCTCCAGCTGAGCCTTGAGATGGAGTGATAATAGTAAGGGATAAATAGGGAAAAGGGTAAGGTGGTGGACAGCATGGACCCTGGCCATGACAGATCTGGAAATGAACAAGCAAACTCCTGATCCAGGACACTTGACATTTTGAGTGATGGCATTGGTGCAGCAGGAGCAGGCAAGTCTTTAACACACACACACACACACACACACACACACACACACACACACAGCAGGATCAGCAGGATGGATAGGAGCAGGAGGGACATATTATTTCACAGCCATGGTTTATACAGATATTTATACAGACTTTATATAACATATCCAATTAGATTTTATAGATTTTGTTTATATGTTAAAAACAAACCTCTAAGCTTACATTTACAACTTTAATTTCACAGCAAGTTAACCAATAAGAGGGAGACCCAGAAATAGCACCTGTTTCATAATATCCTGAGGAAATGAGATGTTCAAATCTGTTCAACTGATTATTTTTATGGCACCAGTATATCTATCAGGGATCACGCTGAAGTCGATGATGATGATGATGATGATGATGATGCCTTCATTTTACTCATTCGGGATGGCTGTGATGGATGGATTTAATCCCATCCCCTCCATAAAGGTTATGACCATTGTTCTCCACAGTCCACGCTGGCGTTTGTTTCAAGGCATTATGTGTCCTTCTCTTTTATTTTCTGGCCTTGTTCCTGGAGGATAAAACAGGAAATGTATTGTTGTAAACTACTGGTGGTTTTACTGGTTAATGCCTCCCATAGACTGTTAATGAGATGTAATAATGAGGACACACAGTGGGAGATCTCCAGGATCATTGGTGTTGGGATACACATTGTCTCCTTAACTCTATATATAAGTTTTTTCTCCTCTTATACCACACTGATTTGCAAATGTTTTGCCAACATCTGCTACATATTTGTGTTGGATATTTGCATTCATTTATTATATCCAGAACATAGTTGCTTATGACATTATAATCATAATTAAATGATTTTATAAAGGAGCAAAACGAAGGGAGGATAACCAGGGAAAAGGGAGAAGGCTCATCATTGAAAAGCAATGAAACGAAAATAACTGCAGTTCTCAAAACTTAACATAACGTACCTTGATTAGCCATAACGTCAACCAGGGGAACTAAACAACATTGACCACCATCAAACTGGTGACAGGATCATTGGCACCCAAAGCTCACCCATGCCCATGAGGAACAAATCCGAGCCCATCCAATCCGATCCCACAGGAATGCCAATGTAGTGCAAATTACTAAGTAAAGTCGATGCTGGCTACGGAGGAATACCCTGCAACCAAAGGATCCCATGCCAACGTCCTGGTGCCGGCACACCCCAAAAGGGCCCTGAGGAGTCACGCTTAAAGGAGCTGGAAACACCTCAATGGCAAAAGTGGAAACCAAAACCTAGGTGGTTTTACTGTTAATGATTTTAACTGTTAATTGAGGTGTTAAAATAGTGAGGTTGTATTCTGAATTTAAGGTGTATTTAGACTGGAGTACTTGCAGGATACAGCATAAAAGCTGATGCATGGGTCAAGGGTTTTGAATAATTGTCAGCAAAAATCTATTCGAAGTTTTAATATCAATTTATCCTTTGAACCAATTACACTCTTAACCTATAAAGGTGGGTCTTTATTTTATAGGCTTTTGAGAAGGCTTGCCATAATAATTTTTAGGATTGCATTTACAAATGGCATTCAAAGTCTGTGGGAGGAGTCAGGCCAGTTAGTCTGACTGAGCATTCCATGTGGAAGAGTATCCGTGTGAGCAGGCCTTTGGGAGCAGGTCGTTCGGTCAGAGTGTCTGTGCAGGGCATGGTGTCACAATGTTTGTGGTAATAGACCATGAGATCAAAGTGCCTGTGGTAACGGGTAATTTCATGGGAGTCTCTGCATAAATGGGTGGTGACAGTCATTACAGTTACAGTATATGCACAGAAAAAAAAATTGCAGCACATGCTTGTGTGTTCAAGACACTCTGCCTTTGCCCTCTATCATTATACTGTGCGTGCCTTATGAAATGCATGCTTGCCAGATTTTAACATTGAGCCATTGCTGGAATTAAGTACCACAAGTTTGTTAAACGGAGAGTGGGTTATACACAAAAGCACTTTTCATTGTGTGACTATAATGCATTTTTATAGAAGAGGCTCATAATTCACAACGTTAAAATTACTAAAGTTGTTAAAAAAGAGGCTTTTTAATGTTTGATTTATTCTGCTGAGAGAAATTAGATTACACTAAAGCTTAGCTAGATGATACAGTGATGTGCATACTAAATTTAGTAGTGTATCTGTCACTACTGTATATTTACAGTCCCAGGATTCAGTCATGTTTCGTTTAAAGTCACTGGACACAGGATATGAGTGCTATACACATTGCATCCTGCTGAAGAGTATTTGTTTTGAAACTGTTTGACACGTAGTATGCAATGAAGGTATTGTCTTCTTTTTTTTTTTTTGTTTACATAATATTAACTCACATTTGTTCCTGCACTCCATTTGGACCGAAGCTATCACTCAAGCCTTTACCCTCAACATTAACTCAGGATATTAGAGCTGATTTCTTATTTGTCAATCACAGAGGAAAAGAGAATTGATGGAAAAGTTTTCAAATGTCAGATGCCATTTATATATTTTATGTACCATCTTGGGGCGCACCACAGACACATACTGTAGACACGAGGTAAGGACTTGCGGGAAAAGGGTATTTTATTGAGGGGAAAAAAAGGGAAGGGAAGGTGTTTTAAGAAGGCCCAGGCTTGCCCAGGCTTGTGAAAAAATAACAGCTGCAGCATGGCAAAAAGGGGCTCGCATAGACAGCAGAATCCTTGACATCACCTTTAACAGTTGTGGCCAATCGACCCTGCCCAGCCCTCTTTCAGTACGGCCTCAGCATGACATCCAACTCTGGGCAGCTTTCCTGACTGGGAACGGGGGCCTTACGTCAAGGCAGCGGCCTTTTCCCTTTTGGTGGCCGTGTCACGATAGCTGGCTCTTGGCAAGACTGGCCAAGACCCTAACCCTAACCCTTGTGCAGTTAAACAATGAGTGCCATTCTCCTTGCTGCTAGCAAGCGATGACGTACACAACCTCCTCAATCACTAACCAAGAAGAAATAACAAGTGCTTACAGTTTTCTGAAAGTCTTAAGGACCAGGATTGGAACAGACCCAAGGAAAAAGGTGCAACAATCAACGGTGCTCGTTGTAATGAGATGCTTATTTAAGAGCTGAAAACTAAACTTTTGAGAACGTTCTGATTATGCATGACATTGCATGTTTGCACACTTCTGCCCACACCGTCGACCCTCTGCAAAAACTAGAATACTCCCGATCTTGCTCCATTTGGACTTTCACCTGCTTGGTCCCCTGAAAGCAGCTCTACAATGATAAAGATTCACTTTTGATGATTTTTTTTAAATGAGGGAATCCGAAAGCTTAGTTTAAAACAAGTAAATTGAAACATTATTACAGCATGATTGGCATCATGGTGGTGTAGTGGTTGGCACTGTGGCCTCACACCTCAGGGTCAAGGGTTTAATTCCTGCCTTGGGTCTGTGCGCCTGGATTTTGAGTTTGTTAAATTTATAGTACATCTACATCTTAATTGTACATCTACATTACAATTTCACAGCAAGATGAAGCAAGTTCTGCCCGTGCTTGATTGGGCTTCTCTGGGTACTTTAATTTCTTCTCACAATTCAAACAATGCAGCTTAGGCCCGTTGGAATTTCCAGGTTGCCCGTAGTGTTCGTGTATTCTTGTGCCCTGAGATAGACCGGCACCCCATCCTGCCTTGTGCCCCAAGTGTCCCAAAAGTCTCCTGGGGTAAGCTCCAGGCCCTCTGCACATGATAAAGACTATACAGAATGAGTGAGTAAAAACATATTACTTACTTAATTTATAATGAAAACAAATCATCAGTGACATTCATATCCAGGCATCTGTTGAACACCAATCTGAAATATGGGCCATATGGGTCAGATTTTTCTTGTGTACAGAAAGGAGTATCCAACTTATGTCTTTAGGAGAAGCACATTCCTTTAGGGCGCCCACTTAATGGGAAGAGAAAATACAGACAGAAATTGCATATTTCATCTATGCTGTTAATTGCAATATATGTAGCATAACAGGAAGAGCCATGAAGAACAAAGTTAGACTAAAGGTCATAGTCAGAGTAAACTAATTAAGTCCCAAAATGATGTAAATATTTACACTGGGAAAGTATTCAGAGTTGGCATACACAAGTGCTTTTTTGTATGTATCCTTCAGATTATTTATCTTATCTGTGTAGTCCACACCTCTGAGGTTAGGTTATATTTTTCAGACATGGGTAGGAATAGAAAATGCATTTTTGATTATATTTTTAATTCTATTTTGATTTGATTTGATTAATAACAAGAACAATATTAACAATTAAGCCGGTTCAATATACTGTACAGTTGACACACACAAAACATTTAAACACATTAATCACCTAAATGCGGATGGGTTCCCTTTTCCCAGCAATCAAGGTTTCTTCCTATTTACCATGTTTTTCTTTGCCACTGTCAGCTTGCTCATCAGGGACAATCTGATTATTTTGATTTATACATATTTCTTCACACTTTTCAATCGCATTTCCTTAATTTTTATTTTTTGTTTCTATAAATCTGCTTTGCCACAATGCCCATTCTTACAAGGTCTAAATCATTAAAACTGAATTGAATTTAATTAGTCAATTATTGTTAGTTTTTAATTAGTCAAAAATTGTTAGTTTAAAAGTGTGACCATGGAAAGGCGAAAGGGATGACAGTCCAGTGAACGAAAAATATGTGAAGTGCATATTTGGGAAATTGGAAGGAAAAAAAAAGGACGGAAGTCAGGACTAGGGTCTTGATTGTTCAAGTAAATCCCACAAAGGGCCCATATCCACCAAAATTATTCACATTTGTTCTGTAAATCATGTGTAAGTTTGTTCAAATGGATAAGATTAGCCACGTGTGCCAAATACATCTTCAGAGTTGGTACCTGAGATGATGATCATAAGATAAGTTAACATTTCTTTGCCAGATAAATGATGAAATTTAATAAACAGTGTGAATCAGAAGGAAGATCTAGTGATGATTTACAAAATAGTCAGGCAAAAAAATATTATACACACTTACACTGGGACAGGAAAATAGTATGATGCATATTATATTAATTTAATATTAATAATCTTATATATATATATATATATATATATATATGGCTGACTCTGTATATAGTTGGAGACAAAGTGAATTTTCTAGCCAGGATTTTCTGAACGATTTAATGGGCCTCATACCAAAAAGGTTTAATTAAAATTTTACACTCACAAAATATAAAAAAAAAATAGATGTAATAGTTGTTTAAACATGAAACACTTTGAGTCCTGTATTGAGCAAAGGAGAGTTTTTATAATTACAACAGCAGGTGAAATGATCAAACTAAAGCAAGGATAAGTCTTTTGAGTATAAACTTTTTTTTTTTTTTTTTTTTTTTTTTAGAAATGAAAATCATATTGTATTCATGTGAGATCAAAAAGCAGCAAAAATTCAGTCACAAGCATGCAAAGCTCCAAGCAAAAGACGTATCAGAATAAATGAAGCGGATCAAAAGTGTGAGGGGGAACAAAAACAGTAGACGTTTGACAAAATCTGGGAGCACATCAGGTTGTGGGAGTGCACACACCTAATTGTGAGTCTAAGAGAGAGGAAGAGAGAGCAGAGTATTAAGTATGCGCTCATGCCACAATGGTTGAAAATGTGTTCATTGTGCTCAGGGGGCAAGCAGGAGCCGCAGCAGGCCTCGTTATGACAGCGTAACTAAAAGGAAGAGTCAAAAATTAACACTGCGGTGAGGAGACCCTGAGTCATTAAGTGTTGATTTAGAAAGCAAAAGAACAGGACTGTTTATTTCTCTAGGAAATACTTTTATGCACTCAGTGTACACCAATCAGCCAAGCCATTAAACTATAAACTACCTGCCTAGTGTTGTGTAGAACTGTTCCGACGTGTCAAGGCATGGACTCTGCTATGGTAATATGGCTCCAAGATGTTAGCAGCAGATCCTTTAAGTGCTGTATGTTGCAAAGTGGGGCTTTCATGGATCAGACTTGTTTAGTCATTGCTGGCAAAGGTGCTTTAACCAAGTCCTAAGTGATGGCTCTGCATAGTTACGTAAATCGGACACGACAGTCGTTAACAAAACATTCCAAGCATCTGTTTTTATTTTGTCGTTGTAGATTATTGTGTGTAGAACGACGAAGGGAAAATAACGGATTGAAATACTCTTTGATTCAAATCAAAGAATGAATGTGAAACAGCAGTGTGGAAAACTTGAAAGGATCTGAAAACTTTCATTCACACTGTATATATGCAGCAGGTAATCTTTGCGCGTGTGTGTGTAAGAATTATTTATATATTCAGTCTTGTCTGATGCATCACACTGCACAGTCATAATCCTCTGTCTTTTTTATTACCTACCACCGCATCATTTTCAACCACAACCTGGTTTCGTTACACCTTTTCTCCCTGTGTCCCTTCACCTGACCCCTTCTTTCGCTCTCACGCTGCTCAGGTTGGCGATCAGATCTTGGAGGTGAATGGGCGGAGCTTCCTGAGCATTCCTCACGACGAGGCAGTGCGCGTGCTTAAGTCTTCACGACACCTCATGATGACCGTGAAGGACGTGGGACGACTGCCGCACGCCCGCACGGTGGTGGGAGAGACCAAGTGGATTGCCAGCTCCCAGATCACAGAGAGCTCAGCCAGCAGCAGTGTAGCAAGGTGAGATGAAAATGAAGTGTTTTATAGATTTTTAATGCTCTGGTACTTATGTAATGGAGGGCTTCTGCGCGTCTGTATTTGTGTGATCTGTTAGCCTCGTTTAAGCACAAAATAATAGACTTTATAAATCATTACTGTGTTCTGGCAGTGCCATCAGTGTAACAAGGCAGTGTTACTGTATATATGAACACTACTGTGTCAATGGTTTGTATTTGTATCGCATGTCTATGAAACTGCCCATGGCTCAATGCTAAGCCATTTTAAGAGTGACACAAAACAAGGCTAGGTTAGCAGTTAATATTTATCTCTAAATATTGAGGATCTCATCATGAATTAACAATCTTACAGGTGGTAAATGATTGTTAAGATCCCACGTAGATCCCACAGACACTGAAACAGCAAGCTTGGAAAAGGAGTGAAACTGGAAGACAATGCAGCTGTATTTCAGCTAGAAAATTAACACATTTTGTACATCTCTAAATTGTAAGTCTTGGGCAAAATATGTGACCTTTAATCAAACTCAAACTACTTCCACTGTAAAAGTGGAATCTCTTTATCTCGAGTCAGAGGAAGTTACTGGAGTTTAAAGAACATGGTTCTCCTAAAAAAAAAACTGTTAGGCAAGCTGCGTATTATAGTACGATGATTTCTAGTACAGTGTATGTTAGCACTTTAGGCTTTCCAGTAAGCCACAACACTCATGGACAATGGGTGAGAGGTGGATTGAAATGTTATAGTGTACAGTACCGAAGCTTCCAAATAAGAGTAGCACACACCAGTGCTCATTCTGTTGACATTTCTGTTGACTGGTTTCATCATTTGAAAATAAAAAACTAAGGCACATATTCAGGAAATGCAACAATGTTTTTCCTGCAAGAAAAAAGCACCATATTGAGAAACTATCTTATTCCATGAAATTTGAAATTTGCATATTATCCTGTGTTAAACAACACAGCACTATATCTTTACAGTAATAACATTGTCGCCAAGCAGCAAAGAAACCTGAGTGAAACCAGACAAGTGGGATTATGTATAATTGAATTTTCACAGTTGTGAAAATAATAGTCGAATATAAAGTAGACTAGTAATAAGAAATATAATGTATACACTATATGGAGAATATTCTGTTTACAATATACTCCATATGTGTTTTTTTGAACATGCACCTGCTTCCTCCTGGACATATGAAGCCAACCAGCAAATCGTACAATGTCCTTCTGAGGAAGATATATAACTGCTGATAATTAGTTTTTAATGAATTTTTCAACAATAAGGTAGTTGTTATCACAAAATAAATTCCTACAGGTTGAAATAAGGAGATATTTTGTGCTGATGTGCAGTATGCATTATCCCTTACCATTTCACAAGCTTTTTGTTTAAAGTCCCCCCCCCCCCGCAACACTGATATACATTCACCGGCCACTTCATTAGGTACCCCTGTTCGACTGGAAAAAACGTTGCCTGGTCTGAAGAGTCTCGATTTCCGCTATGACATTTAAATATAAGGGTCAAAATTTGCCATTAACAACATGAAAGAATTTTGGACTCCGAAGAACCAAAATGTTGGTGACAACCAGTGTTTAAGAGCCACAGCCTACCTGAGTATTACTGCTGACCACATGACCATGTCACAAAGCTAAAATCATCTCAAACTGGTTTATTAAACATAATGAGTTCACTATACTCAAATAACTCTGTCAGTCACCAGATCTCGAGAGCACCTTTGGGATTGTGAGATACACATGGAAATGAGAGATTAACATAGTTGTGCAGCCACCGCTTGATGCTATCATGTCAATATGGACTAAAATTTCTAAGGAATGTTTCCAGCACCTTGTTGAATCTCTCACTCACTCACTCACTCATCGTCTATACCGCTTTATCCTGTATTTAGGGTCGCGCGGGCCCAGGAGGCTTAGGGCACGAGACGGGGTACACCCAGGACAGGGTGCCAATCCATCGCAGGGCACACACATACATTCACACACTACGGGTAATTTGGGAACACCAATTAGCTTAATCTGCATGTCTTTGTGCTGTGGGAGGAAATCGGAGTACCCGGAGGAAACCCACCAAGCACAGGGAGAACATTCCAACTCCATGCACACAGAGAGGTGCAAGGCGACAGTGCTAACCACTATACTACACTAGCATTTAAGGCCGTTCTAAAGGCCAAATTGGGTCCAATCATCGGTTTTGTCCTTGAAACAGTTTTGAGAGTTTGTGGTGTTTTCGGTCATGTCGGGCCCTGACTAAACAGCCGGTGGGTGTTCAGGCGGTGTGTTTTTGCTTAATAAATTGCCAGTTCTATCCTTAGACATGCTGATTTAATTTGAGTCCTGAAGCAGTTCTAAGGTTGGGTTTTAAATCCCCATTTTAAGACCAGGCCTAGTGATAGCTATTACTCTTTCTAATTTTCTATCTTGCCAAATCTTTACAAGACCTCAGCAAGCCCTATGGCAGAAAATCCTGCAGACTGCCCCATGTGTCACAGCTCTATGCTTTATTGAAGCATGAAGTTAAGCATCGAACCCAGATCAATGCCTTTGTTCCTCTGGCATCTTGCAGGTTTTATTTTTAATGATGTAGTGGCTTATGTTTAGAGAGCATGCTTTCATACAGAGGTTTTTATATACATGTGTATATGCGTGTTTGTACAGAGGTGGTGGACAAATTGCCCTTTGTGTCCAGTGCAAACACATTTCCTGTCAGCTGTAATGGAATGTGGCTGATGGAAGTTTAACTGTACTTGCATGCCAAAGAAAAATGCAAGGTGGCATTTTCTAAAAGGCAGTTTGTTAGCTTGTTCCTCGGCTCTGTTGGAGTGAGGTACACCTACACACACTAGTCTACAGTCCCAGAGGACTAGTCGCATTTGGACTGCTACAGTTCCATCAACGCTGCCGAGTAAGGCTCATTATAATCCTGGAAAAGCAGTGTAGCATTCTCTCGTTTGCCAACACACAGCAAACTCAGTTATTGTCTTTTCACAACTAAAAGAGATCTACAGCGGCATGCATTTCAGAGAACTAATTCGCAGAAACGTCTAGTCATCACTGTCAACACAGTGTATAAACTGTAGCAAAAGCTCCACCATGCAAGATGCTATCTGATAGTTCATCTTTCACTCTACCGTATGAACTCCCTACAACTGCAAACATAACTATGGTGAATGACAAAAGATTTCTTTCCCTGGTGAAGAGAAACCTCTTTTTATAGTTGGCCCGATCCAGAACACCCTCTAGGATGTAGGAGTATTTGTGTCAAAGTCAACAATCAAGAGAATACTTCAGCAGAGTAAATACAAAGCGTGATGGAAAAGATTGCTGGTAAGCCTCTAAAACAGGGCAACCAGATTAGAGTGTGCAAGAAAGATTTTAAAAAGCATGTACAGTTCTGAGGCAACATTCTATAGACATATGAGAGCAGAAAAGAACATGGAGAAGGGAAGGCGCTGTTAGGATGTAATGCATGGGTGTCTACCAGTGGAATTGGGTCTGTTGTATTTATTTAGATCAACTCTGCAGTGTACAGGGCTATATTATTCTCTTCTCAGATTCAACCAAATGCTGCACAACTTAGTGGATGGTGCTTCACAGTGCAGACCCAAAGCATACTTGGATGGACTCCCCGGAATTTTTTTTTTTAAAGGGCAAGGAAGTGAACTGTTTAGCAGTGGCCAAGTCAATCACCTGACCTCAATGAAACTGGACTTTCAAGAAAAATTGGGAGCTCAAGAAAGCTGCAGTAAGGGTGCGGCAGAGCATCACCAGGGATGAAACTCAGTGCCTGGTGATGTGTATCGGTATCAGACTTCGAGCAGTCAAATAATTTGCAATGAGATATTTGGAGTGACAACTTATAAATATATTGGGTTGTCCAAGTACTTTTGGTCTCTTAATAGGACATTTATGCAAACTGCTGTACTTCCTACATTGTTCACCATGTTTTAATTCCAGTATACTAACAGGAACTTGTATCAAGGGTTAAATCTTTATGGACACCCTACTACTATGACCTGGAGGAAAAAAGAAAGAAATTTAACATTTTACGACAAAAAAAAAAAAAAAGATAAGAAAATGTTCCCATTGTGATAGATATCTAAGTGACTATAAGCCAAACACAGGAATTATATAAGTATGCAATAATGTTTAATAGCCCTAATAAAAGATAGATTAAGCCCAGTGTTTCTAACAATGGTTTAAGATGATATGCATTAGGATATGTAGTAAGATATTACCCTGGAAAGAATCCATAAAGTAGGTTATGCAAAAAAAAATGATGCATAAAGAATACTTTTAGTCACGTCATGATGCCCAGAACATAAAGTGAATTGTAGGTTGCCCAGCATTCCATCATGTGTAAATGCAGTGTGTAGCAATATAATTGCAGTATCCTTTTTTTTGTTATTGTTGTGCAGCACTACAGTAGCATGCTGTAAAACTGCCTTTCTTTAATCATTACCGTTTCCCTTCACTGTCAAAAGATGAAACCTGGGCCTGTATAATCATAATTAAGGTTCTGTCCCTACTTTTGCTTAGTCCCTGTTTTTGAATTTCTAAGTGCTTTTTTTGCTCCAGTGCTGATTTCCCGTTATTTCTTTCTTTCTTTCTCGTAGTCTGTCTATGGACCAGGGGGGCTCAGCCTCAGGAAAGGTGAGTGCTGTGTTTCTGTATCTGAGTGCAATGTTCTCTTGTGTTCCTCTTGTTAATACACCAATTTTCACAGCAGTGCCACCAAACACGGCAATGTTTTTCGCTCGCAATCGCCCCGCCGCAATTAGCACTGTAGAGCGATTTTGAGTATCCGTACTTCCGACTGTTTATAGCACAATGTAGAGGCGCTATAAAAAAACGACTCCCAAACATCGTATGTATATATTAGAGTAGAAAGAGCTTTAATTTAAGTTTTTGCTTTAAGTCATAAAATGGCCATCTGCTGTTGTGCTTCTGTAATCTAGAATATTGATATTGCATCGGTGCAAATGAAGTCGCGGTAAAGTATATTGGGTGTTTGGGCTGCATAATGGATTAGGTTCAGTCTGTTTGCAGTGCTTTAATGACTATAACAATGCCAGTATGATAATGTTTTTGGCAAAATAATTAAAATGGGAATAGAGTCACTTTGACAGGTTGCTGGTGTATTATACAGAGAAATATTTCAACATTGGAAAGTCAGAATCTGCACAATAGGAAATTCACCTGCATTGTCACTATAATGAAATGTAGCTTTAAGTTGTCGTTTCATCGAGTAGTAGCTTTGTGCAATTATTTACAACCGTACTGAGACTATCTTTGTATAGTACAGTATGCAATCTAGTTACAAAATGCAAAGATAGCCTAGGATATATTCTGTTAATAACACAATACAGAATAGAGACTGGGGGGAAAAAATACAAAATTAGTCCTTTTTTTTTTTTTTTTTTTTTAAAATAAATTTTAGTTTACATTTTTGAATTTGAGGTGGTAAAATGTTGGAGTTCCTCTACACTGGTCCAGGTTGCGCACTCTAAACTATTCACACATTTGCAGTCAGAACAGAATCCAGTGGGGTAGGAGCAAATTAATTGATACATTTATATAACACTCACTCACTCATCTTCTATACCGCTTTATCCTGTATTCAGGGTCGCGGGGACCTGGAGCCTATCCCAGGAGACTAAGAGCATGAGGTGGGGTACACCCCGGAGGGCACACACACATACCCACACTCACACACTCTGGGCAATTTGAGAACACCAATTCACCTAACCTACATGGACAGTCTTTGGACTGGTGGAGGAAACCGGAGTACCCGGATGAAACCCACCAAGCACGGGGAGAATATGCAAACTCCATGCACACAGAGATGGGAATCGAGCCTGGCCGGGAATCGAACCCGGACCCTGGCGGTGCAAGGCGACAGTGCTAACCACTATGTGCCGCCATTTATATAACAAACTTTTATCATTTTAAGATCATGATAATATCGTATCAGGGGGTCCCTGGTGATTCTCATCCCTATTACAAAATGTACAGAGCTGCAGCATGCTTACAGGCAATCAAGTATCAGCAGCTTATTGGTTTAGTTCAGAGTTCAGGAGAATCTGGCCATTAGGCTGCTGGTTCTGTTGCCAGTGTTCCTCTATTTCCTCTTGATATAAAAGTGATGTTCATTGGTTGGTACCTGGGCTACTAATGATCTTTTGGGTGGTTTTCATTACCTTCTGTAGTGATTTTCTTTGATACACATTTACTTTCTTCACTCTCTTCTGGAAGTAAAGACGCTGTTGGCACCTACTTGATCAGAATTTAAATATTATCCTGCCAGGACAGGACAGATCATCAGAGATGTGGTCATGCAGGAACTTGAATGCTCTACTTCAGTCCCTTTGATGTAGAATGGAGAGAGTTTACTGCTTTTTGATTTAAACTCTTTAGTCTTCGCCATTGAGGGTGAGGTTGTCAATAGAACACTACCACACCAACCACCATTCCAATGTCAAAATTCACTGAGGTCATATACTTTGCCTTCTTTTGCTGTTTGATGTGAACATTACTTGAAGGTATTGTTTTGTATCTGCATGATTTTATGCATTCCACATGACTGCCTGATTGGAATTGCATGAATGAGCAGGTGTACAGGTGTTACTATATACAGTATGTGTATACTGTACAGCTCTGGAAAAAAATAAGAGACCACTGCAAAATAATCAGTTTTTTTTCTTACAGCTGCTTGTATTGGTGAGATGAACAGTTTTGTTTAATTTTTTGTGAACTGCTGACAATATTTCTCCTAAATTTAAAATAAATAACTTGTTATTTAGAGTGTATATTTAAAGGAAATGACATGATCACAACACATGAAAATAACCCAAGATCATGCAATATCACACAGAGCTTTAATAACTCAAATTAAACAAAATGCTAATCATTTGTAAACAAATTGTGTTAATGCTTTGGCTAAATAACATTTAGAAATCAGTATTTGGTGGAATAACTCACGATTTGCAGTTACAACTTTCATACGTTTTGTCATGCTCTCCACCAGTTTATTCCCATTGCTGTTGGGTAACTTTATACCACTCTTTTTGCAAAAAAGCAAACAGCTCAGGTTTGCTTGATGGTTTGTGACCATCCATCTTCCTCTTGATGAGATGCCAGAAGTTTTCTTGCATAAATTGTAGTGGTCTCTTATTTTTTTCCAGAGCTGTATATTCTCAGTTTCGTCTTTCCTTATGCTATTTCACTGATGTTTCTTCATTCATGGCTTACTATTTGCAGAGGTTATATATACAGATATATTAAAATTTAGCCCGATATAAATGATGCCATGAGCAGTGGTACATAGCAAGGTAGAGAGGTACAGTATACAAGGTTTAAACAGATAGTGTGCTTTTTTCTCTATTACATTATGACCGGGACATCACAGAGAATCTATAGGATTTCTTACAGGACTGTGACCAAATAATATTTGTGCAAATATTTCATATAACCACACTGTCGCTCATGCAGTATTGATTAAACATCCCTTTCGATTTCACTTGCGTAAGGTTTTGTAATATTTTGTGAACTGTCCCATGTCTCTATGCCCATTAAACAACCCCCTCATTGTGCTTCTTTATTCCTTATATAGCAACACTTCCTGTAGCCCGTGTACAGACGAATATACAATACCAAAAGCTTGTGGCTGCTGGAACGCTTTTGTCTAAATGAAAATTCTTCTTTTTTCATTCATCTTAAAACTTAACAATTTGGGCACAAGTTTAGAACTAAAAGGCCTAGTTCTAACATGTTCCAGCATGACAATTAATTACTTTGTTTAGTAACTTAAGGCACGTTATATATTTATAAGTGCTATATAATGGTCTTTAATCCATAAGGTTAATGACTCCACTCTAAAAATGTGCTTGTCTTTAATATAGCAGTCATACAGGGTCCCATGAGACTCTGAGACAGCAGTTAAGTTTTACAAAGCTCTAGCTCCACTTATTTAATTGTTCTTTTATATCATTTTCATTGGAACTTCATTATTCATATAATTATTTAATGACAAAAATAAAGTACATAATATTTAATATTTCTACTTTAGTACATGTACATATTTATGAGATTATATAATGTATTATAATTATGAGAGAGTGACATCAAGATTACTGCTGAATTTAGCAGACACGTAATTATTTCATAATTTGTATGCTGAAGCTTTAAGAACAGTCGACAGCAATGGTTTGTTTTGAAGAACCCAATATGGTACCAGGTTCAACCCCTGACTTAAAATGTCCCGACTCAGCTCCTGCAAGAATACCTCCATGTTTTATGTACACACACAGATATAGCTGTATTCAAAGCACTGATACTATTTTGTTTGAACAGAAAATGAGCAAACGTCCACTTTTATTTCTTCAATTTTTTTTTTTTTACCTATTACTAAGAAGTACCCCAGTGTGATAGACAGCCTTCAAATAAGTAAGAACCTTCAAGGGGGGAAAAAAGAAGCGTCTGTTCTTTAAAAAAAAAAAAAAATGTTTCAGGCTTATAAAAGTGAGGGGAAAAAAAGAAAATGGTAGAAAATAATACTAAGAAGAATACAAATGGATGGAAAAGGGAGCAGTCCGGACAAGGTAATGCAACACAAGGTGACAAGGTTCCATGCATCAGCGAGGGATTTCTTTAGAAAACTGGCACTTGTTGATAAAACAGCTAGGGAGCAGTGATGTTTAAATTTTTTTCACTTGAATGCAGTGAATGAAAAAACAGGGAAATTTCATACCATAATTTCAGTGGCTGATTTCGCTGATAAATACTGCTCCCTTTAGAAGTGTACAAACAACTGTTTAATTTTCCATGGGCACATATTAAGGGTTTCTATTTTGAAATTGCTTCAGTAAGATATGCAGATATGCTTACTGGTACATTTTGATTAATTACAGGTCACTGCTCAAATGTGAGCTGCTGTGGGGAAAACAGATAATTGGCGTAATCTTTAAGAGTCCCTTATGTCATTTCTTTACAAAAGCCCTTGTCAGACATCTTGTCTCTCCTCCCCAGTACATGTCATGAATTTAATTCAGCAGAAATTTTTGATTAATTTTATAAAAGACTCTATACACATTTTTGTCCCTTCTTAAAACTTTAAAGCAAGAAATAAAATTATCTGATATAAGAGTGTTCTGTGGTGTTTTAAGGCAAAACCGTACAAGTGACTGGAGTAGTTAAAAAAGAATTTGGCAGAAATTCTGGCAACCATACTCAGTGCTTAGGTTCTTGACAGGATCAAGGTTGGGTTTATGCGTTTGATACTAACCTTACCATCTTTATCTATCAGTAGAAATCAAGAATCATAAATCACAAAGCTATTTTTCTTCCCAGTTTGCAGCTGTGTAGTTTTTTTGTGAGCCTTTACTCACTGCATCCTCAGCTTTCTGTCGTTGGCTGGCAGAAGTGACATTTCCTTGAAGTGGATTCACGTGTGAATGGTTCAACATAAGGTGTGTTCTGAAATGCTTTTCGCAGAATAATGAATAGAAAAACAGGGAAACAGAAAATTATACAGAGTGGTTGTGTAAATTATTATAGCTTTTCTGTCAGTTCAACCCAGTCTGGCCATTCTCTGTTGACTTCTAGTTTTAGAAATGCTCAAACCAGGTTGTCTGGCACAAACAAACTCTGGTATGATGTGAACATTACCTAAATCCTGCGGCTCATTAGATAACTGCATGAATGAGCAGATGTGCAGGTGTTCCTTATAAACTGTTCATTGGGTTTGTGTCAGTTAAATTGACACAGTTGAGCATCCAGCAATTTAAGCAATATTACACGAGAGAAAGTGCTGTTGTACCGAATATCAGCACGACTTCAATACAGTCATAGGCATGCTGATATCCAACACAGCAGCATGACCTCAAGGGCGATATTGATTTTATACAACACTTCTATAAACACCATTTATTGTTAACAGATTATGATTTGTTTGTGTATTTAACTTTGTAGTCATGAGTAAAAGAACCTGGAGGGTTCAGGTGCAATCCAGAACAACTTATTGTAGGAACAGTTATTATGGGGACAATGCGTCCTTAAAATTACTTTTTAAGTCACTTATCAGCAGAAAGTGTAATCCTAACTAATTAAACTTCTTTTAATAATTTTTCTACATTTGATAAAATTACCCAGATTTTAACATCCATTCAGACAAAGTCATGCCACACCCATGGTCCCTCAAGTTTCTAAAAAGGATTCAGAATTCCAATCAGAGATTGAGACAGCAGACACACAACAGCTTCCCACACACACAGCCTGTGTATCTCATTTCACACACTTCTTAGTGTTGTAATGTTACCTCTCTGATTTATTTTCTTATATCATCTTAGCGCCCACATTACTATACTCTAATATGATGTTTGTAGTGCTTTTTATTATGTACACGAATTTACAAGCTCCAACAGCACGGTCCCCAGCGGTCCAGTGGTTAGCACGTGTTGGTCCTGCTGAAGTAATCAGAGTTCACGTCCTGCTCAGGCCATGGTTTCTTTCCTTTACAGATGGAACAAATCCCACTTGGCTGCAAATATACAAATCTCTTTCATGTACTATATTATTCTGCTTTCTCCAGCTCCTTCCTTTGACTTTGATCTCAAATCCCTAAATAAATCTTAATCATAAATCGATTTTCTCTTGCCAGTTTCTCCAAGTAAAGCCAAATAACTCTGTGGGATTGTTTTGCTGAGTAAGACACTTATCATTATGAATGGCACTATGAAATTGCATGTTTTGGTAGAGGCTCAACTAGACTGAGGCTCCTTTGCCAACCTACTACAGCCGTATCCTTCACTATACAAAAGTTTCATACACTATACATCGATTAGTAGAAAATTTCATCCTCTTGCACTGCTTTGAAGGTAGTCACACACATGGAACCTTGTGCAGGAAAAATGGATTTTTATAGATTCTCGTGCTCATTTTTTATTGCCGTCCTGGTTCCTGAATTAGTGCAGACATAACAGGTTTAGTTGGTAAAATAGAGGTTTATTTGCAAGAAATCTTGAAGAACGTCTTGGTTTACAGGCATTAATGCAATGCAGTGAAGGGAAATGGGATAAATATACTTTTTTTTTTATCTCTGTTTAACCTTGAATAATAGGTCCAAATACATTCAAACTCTTAACGTGTACTCTTCCAAGCTTTATTTTTCAGGCATACAGGGGAGATATAGTACAGTGTTTTTAATCAATGTTTATCTAAAGGACTGAATTTACTATGTATACATTTATGAACCAATCATATTATTTCATGGGCCATGTTCAGGTATATACCCTGAAAAGTTACTCTTATTCTCATAAGTACCCTTGTAAAAAAATACACTTTAGTGTATCATTCATTCATTCATTCATCTTCTATACCGCTTTATCCTTATATTCAGGGTCGCGGGGGGCCTGGAGCCTATCCCAGGAAGCTTAGGGCACGAGGCAGGGCACGAGGCAGGGTACACCCTGGACAGGGTGCCAATCCATCGCAGGGCTTTAGTGTATTACAAATATATTGAAATCTTCGATAATACATTGCAAATATACTAACAAAACGTTGTACCATCAGTTAATATATAAAAAGTATACTAACATTATTTTATTTTCATCTGCATAAGGTACATTTCATGGTTTTTGTAAGGTAGTTTAACATTAAGTACATAGTTTAAACTATACAATGTATTGTCTAATGTGTTATTGCTAAATCTTATGTACTTTGCTTCTGGTTTAATACTTCATAGCTCTCGGCCTGTTTACAGAGTCTCTGTGTAACAGCTAGAATCAACACACCAGGTTTGAACTAATACTGTACCTGTATATTCTAATATCAATGTCTGTCTTGGTTTAGACAACAGTTTTCAATTTTAGTTTGTGTGTTTGTAAGACAACCTGACGTTTTGTTAAACACAAATAAACTATAGTACTGTTTTTTTTGTAACCTTGTGCAAATGAAGTCTGTTGAACTCAAGAATGAAATCTGTCTCATAATTACAGATGTGCAATGTGTTTCAAAAACATGTTATAGTGTAGAAAATGCATTCAGCATTTGTAACTTAGCCTAAACACCTTTAGTGTACTGGTAACACATTTACAATACAGTATTATAGAAGATTGTGTGTACTATATGATAAAGTATACTTGTATTAACCACAAAGTGTACTTTTTTAGTATTTGTAATTGGCCAGAAGTATAACAGCACGCTACTGCTGCAATAAGAATATACTCATAGTATATTAATCATGTATTTGTAACACAATAAGAATTGCTGTCATGTACTTATAATACATTAAATATATACTTAAATTTCATTGATTACTGTCAGGTATGTACGTTAGTACACACACAGCCATACACTTTAAGTATACTTGAAAGTTGTTCCACTTTAGCACACAAAAGAATACTTAATACACTTAAAATTGTGCTTTTGTACAATTTAATTAATTACAACTTAAATACTCTCTCACCTTCTATACCGCTTTATCCTGTATTCAGGGTCGCGGGGAACTGGAGCCTATCCCAGGAGGCTTAAGGCACACGGCAGGGTACACCTTGGACAGGTTGCCAATCTATCACAGGGCACACACACTCATTCACACACTACGGGCAATTTGGAAACGCCAATTAGCCTAATCTGCATATCTTTGGACTGTGGGAGGAAACCAGAGTACCCGAAGGAAACACACCAAGCACAGGGAGAACATGCAAACTCCATGCACACAGAGACGGGAATCGAGCCTGGCCGGTAATCGAACCCAGACCCTGGAGGTGCACGGCGACAGTGCTAACCACTACACCACCGTGCCGCCCCCCACAACTTAAATACATTTAGTACAAAATTAGTTGATCCAAAATAGCAAACTTCAAGTATACTAGTTCTTAGTCTGGAGCAAGTACACTTAAGTATGCTTTGGCATGCTAGGATTTAATACACTTAGCATCCTTCTTTTTTTTTTTTTATTTAACTTGGGTAGTGCTTAACAGGTGCATATGGGTGGAACGAACTAATCCTGGAAGTTGGTTGGAACATGTCTACTTGCTAGCATAGCTTTAGCTTAGCTAAAATGCAATGGTGGCGATTGTTAATTTATATGCTAACATTTTTGCATATTGCATTTTTTATCCAATACATTACACGTCGCCTCCTGTGGACATCTACCTTTCTTGTGGTAATTAAACTACATTAATTCCATTTTAGTGATGCACAGCAGATGGCTAGCAGTTTGACACCTGCATTTTAGATGTCACTTATATTGGCCACACCCCAAATTATGCATGATTTTATGGCTTAATGCAATTATTTAACTCATGAATTATGTAAAATAATTTTTGTTAAAAATAAAATTTAAAATGTAACAAAATTTACCCTCCCTACGGTTGTCATAAATGGAAAATCTAGCTATGGAGACAAAACCTTAATTGTACCAGGCTGTAACCCTGTTTTGTGTTGTGGACATTTTAACATGCAGTTCTAGGGGATTGACTCTCTTTTGGAGTCAGCCCCCAGTGGACATTCGATGAGCTGCAGGTTTTGGCATGTCCCGCAGAGTATTTGTTCATTTTTCAGAAACAGAGGTTTTCCCCTAGATACAATAGAATATTTACCAGTGCCTCTAAACACTCCTTAAACCCAAGTGCCTTTAAGTCCAATAAAAAACAGGGAGATAAAATGCAGACTACAGAAGAAAGTAGCAATTTCTTTTTCCTGCCAAATGTAATCTGTCGGAACATAACGCAAAAGACGATATAAAAAATGCATTGCAATACACAGGAAACAGAATTGAATGGTTCTTCACAATGAGTCTTCTAGTCTTAGTCGTTCGTTCTTTTGTCATGTGACTCCCATAGACGCTATGCAGTGCAATAGATTCAAAAGAATGAACGACTCGGAACAGAAGATATGAGAGGTGAGCCTGAGTGAGACTCATTCTGTTTATCATAATATGTCCTTAGCTGCATTACTGGAACTATAGTCAAAATTTATGTACTGTATGTAGATGTGTTGAGGGTCTGTGTATTGAAAATGTAACATTTTATTTTATGTCTGATCAAAAAAACAAAATGAACTAAATGACAAAAAAAGATTTGTTCATTTTGATGAACGAGATGCAAAGATTAAATGAGTATATGAGTAAAATGATTCAAACTTCCCATCACTACCATATACTGCCTTTGATTCAGGCACAGACCATGTATTCAGCATAAACTTCACAGCCAATGACACTCCTGTGATTCTTGGACTTATATCGGTGGACCCGTACATGCTAAAGTGTTGGTTCTTAGTTTGTTTACGAGGCAACCTTTATTCTTGTGGAAGGCCAGTTTTCATGTGTATATTTTAAAATCTGAATGCAGGATGGTAGTTTTTCCAAAGTTGTCCAAAAGCATTTTCTCAGTGTGTGTCCACTCTACAAACCCCATGAAAGACTATGAAGTGATTTTGCAGTAAAATCAGGGCTTTCTCTGAAGGAGTGATTTATATTTGATTGACATGACTTTTACCAGCATAGTAGAGTTTTTCAAGCCCTTCCACGTCCCATGTGCCAAACGGATCCTGATAATTCAAAAAAGATGAATTTTTTTCCCCTGGGTATTTTTGTTCCCTTGCGTTTGGGAGACCCAGCCTGACGTTTCCATATATAATAGTTCACCCTGAGAGAGCCCCTACTAATTAAATATTTTTAGTATACATCAAATAGAATAAAAAAAAAATAAAAAATATCGAATCAAATCAACAATCCCCCCTAACTAAGACTCACAGCTCTAGTGGGTAAATCAAACCATCCATTAAACTGGGTGCGTTGTATTTACAGGACATCTCACTAAAACATGGGTATTGTTTTATTAAATCAGGAACTGTGAAATGGAAACGCAGAAAGTCTCAAGTGAGTATTTCTGTGCACAATGTACTAGGTGTAATATGAAAAATGAAATAAATTAAGGCACTTCTACTGCACCTCTCCTTTTTTCACACAAGCCTAGGTTGTATGCTTTTCACCACTGTTAATAAAAATGCATTTTGGAAAAAATCGGAGTGCTACTGTATATCAGGTGCTATTTTATAAGCTGGCAGACAATCAGAGTAGAAGCTCTGTTTTTTTATTTATGACAGATAATATAATAAGTGCAATTAGGACCATTTAGACATAGTCAATATACAGTACTGTTTCTTTCCACCTGGACCCAAGGTGATACCAGTAGCATGAAATTAAATCATTGCATCATTAAATCATTAAATCGTGCAGCTGTTGGTATTCTCTTTTGTGCCAGAACAGCGTTAAGGCATTGATCAATTATTTAGAGTTAGAGAAAGCCAAAAGCAAAGCCTACAGGATATCGGTTTGCCTTTTTATGAATTAATAGACACACAAGGGTTTATAGGAGGCTGTACAGTAGATGCACACAATGAATGTGCTGTCATAGCTTAATGGGAAAGTTCGCACCATAATGAATTTTTTCTCTGCTTAATCTAAATGTAGTTGATTAGCCAAGCTTGACACAACGCTGTGCAAGATGCACCAGTCATTTATCACACATTTGCCTTAACAGATCTTATTTAGCAGAGTAGTAGCATTTGTATGTGTTTTTGCCTTTAGGTTCGAAATTGAGGAAGCAGTTACACACAACATTTTAAGTAATTAAAAAGTTTTTTTTTTTTTTTAAAGAAAACTTATTTTAAAAAAATAAAAGAGAAGAGAAGGTAATACAGTATATGTAGAAGAGCGGTAAATAGCAAAGCTTATTGTTGATAGAAACACACCCAGTCACCATCATTTACGTATTTTGTGTAAAGTAATCCTGTTCTCCAGACAGGGGTATAATACTGACTTACTTCTCTAATTATTCCCTCAGTCAGTACCCTGCCTTTGTGTAGAGTGGCAGAAGACAAATGTTTTCACTGAATCAGTTCAGTTCCATCGACTTCCTCTAAACCTGTCTCTAAATTCATAAAAAATCATCATGTTCCTGTGCTATAGAAGTGTCATCATCTCATTATCAGAATATTACAGTGGATGTCATGACAGCTTACACCTCATGCTAAGGTTTGCTAGGTATGCTCAAGTTAGTGCAGTGTGTCAGAGACCAGCTGCCAGGAGAACACAGGTCCACACAACATACACATTTTATATTAGTGCACTAATACTCATTCTAACCATCTACATAACCTATGACTAATAATAAAGATTTTTTAAATCATTAACAATGTTTTAAAATATATTAATACTAGTCTTAGTACCTGTCATTGATGGGTAAAAAGTTTTTACAAATAGTTAAAAGTTTAAAGTCAGAAATCAGCTTATCAGCTGTAATGTAATCAGTGATATTATTATTTTAGCCCACGTACATTTTTATTAATAAAAAAAAATAAATTGTAAGGTTGAGTATCTTACATCTCGTTTGCGATAAGTTGTACTTTTTTCATCATCAGCCAAATACAATTTGAGTCAATTTGAGACGCACCCACCGTTTGACGCATGCGCAGTACGCTGGGGAAGATCCCAGGTTCAAACCCCACAACCACCAAGTTGCCACTGTTGGGCCCTTGAGCAAGGCCCTTAACCCTCAAC